>JAQFVV010013438.1:0-123854 GCA_028023455.1 Epiperipatus broadwayi | reverse complement strand
TGATCATGTGATGTTCAGTAATATATAGTTGTTTGCTTTTGATGCACTGGCATGTATATTTAGTTTTATAATTTTGCATAACTACACTAGAACAGGATACAAATTTTGATGGTTATAGCATGATTGTTGGCTTGTGATGATGCAATTTTTGTTGGATAGTGTAGATGCAATTTTAACTGTGGTATGATTGTGATTAATTAGAGGCTTGATTGCTGTTTTGGAAGTGACCAGGTGGTGGAAAAAATATCAAGTTGGTCCATTTTGTTCTCTCTGGCTTTAAGCTGTGTCAATTTGTCATAGAATGTAGAAGGTGGCATCTTGTTATTATTACTGAAGGCAAAAGTGCAGTGAGTGCAACAAAAGGCATAAAAATGGGTGTGGAGGTCCTGCAGAATGCGTCAATAATGTTCTGGAGGATTATGTTGGGGGGTCTCTGTAGGTTTTGAGAATGTTATCCCAGACATTTCCTAGTGCCAAGCAATCATAAAATAATTGTTGTTGAATTTCCCCTGCTCAATTCTACATTGATATTGTAACCGGACCACCATACAACCTCTTTATTACCTCGGTTGTAACAATTTCCTGATGAGCATGTTGCAGGAAGGGACTATCGATTGGCATTCCCCAATGCAGATGTTAAACCCCCCTACAACCATATTTCCTGCTCATCAGAGGATGTAGCACCATAGTGGCTGGAAGCATCTAGACATTTCTATGTTTGATTTTCCAAACGGTGCCACTAGAGTTCCATCTCACTACAACCTGACTTACTTAGGTCTAGTTAAGCCAGACATAGATCAGAAGGCATGAGATTCTTGTGAACAGGTTCACTGGATGATGATGATGCAATAACAAAAGAAATAGAATTGAACAACTGGATAACTAAAATTAATTTTAAATAACAATAATTTTATTTAATAACAGATTTAAATAAATGTCCATCAAACAAAGTATTTCATTGACAGTCCATTGTGTTCCTTCAGCCTACTTCCAATAACATTTGTATATGACTTAAAGAATGTAGTTTGTTGAGAGTATAATAAAGTCCTTCTTTCAATTGTTCTTTACAGTTTACATCTTTAATCATTTAGTTAATCCACAGAGAGGAGTGTGATATATTAAGACAACAGAGAGAATAATGAAGACAACTGCTAGCATTTAATTCAGAGTTCCACTTAATTCCACAAATATTTATTTACAGTCCATTGTGTATCTTAGTATACATCCAGTAATAGGGCAATCTGAATTAAAGAATGCAAGTTCTTTAACAATTTACATTTTACACCTAATTCCGAGTTCCACTTAATTCACAAATAGTTTATTTATAGTCCATTGTGCATCTTGGTATGTATCCAATAACAGGGCAATATGAATTAAAGAATGCAAGTTCTTTAATAATTTACGTTTTATGTCTAATTCAGAGTTCCAGTTAACTTTAAGTTAGTTAAAGCATAATACATATATTTTTATTCATAGTTATCCAAATCCAGGTTTGAATCCATGCTATATGCACATCCTAGGTTCATTGGTTTGGTATTTTTATTTCTCAATTTGTATGTATATAACCTGTTTGAATTGGTTCACAATATAATATAAATCTACTAAATACATTCATTTTGTATGTATATTTTCATTTTGATATTTTCTAATTTTATCTAAATTATAAATACATTATTATAATTTAATTAATTATAGCTATGTGTAATATTTATATACAATCAATATGTAGGTAATCATTTGTAATTTTTATTTAGTTATTCTTAATTCAAATGTATCTGCAGATGAGAAGTCAATCCTTATTAAAAATGCCTTTTGATTATAGATATCTTTAATATTTATACTTTATCATTAACAAAACGTATTTCACATAATTCATTTTAAGACAGATGTTTGTTTTGTTTTTTATTTTTATAAACACGTATAGGTATTGAATAAAATACCTTTTGATTATTGACATTTTAGACATCTAGCATTTACAATTTATTATTAATAAATGTATTTTCACATAATTCATTTTAAGAAAGATGTTTGTTTGGGTTTTTATTTTTATAAACACATATAAATATTGAATAAAATGCCTTTTGATTATAGATATTTTTAATATTTATCATTAATAAAACATAAAGATGTTTTCTTTTTTTTTTATAAACAGATATAAGTATTGTATATTCTTATAAAATTGTTACCTTCATTTTTTTTATCCAGTCTGTTCCACCAAAAGGGGCATTTCATTTACTCTGAACAGCAGTATTCACTACCATGATGATTACCCAGGCAAATCTTGGAGAATCATGGCATAATGAAGAGAGAAAGCTTTAAGGGTTAGCCTTCCATCGTTGTGATATCCTTAATAATATGTTCCTTTTCCATCATTACCAGTGGCTATAATTATTGTATTCCTAGGTTCATTAAAATCAGGTATCAATTTAATAGTCAAGCAACACTTGGATGAAACTTTTAATATTTTAACTCTTCACTTTTCCTACTTTTTTTTAAAAAAATTTTTTTTAAAATTCTTTTTCAAAATCTATTCAAAGTCTCTTTTCTTTAAAAATCCAATCTAATCTGCTTGAAAACTTTTTTAAAATCTGCTCTGAACTTGCAGATGAACTATTTATATTCTGACCTCCAGATTGATTATGCAGCTCAGCCCACTGTATTTTATTCATTATACAGCTCTCATTTAAGCCTGAGTGCTTATCTCTTCTTAAAGATTGGACATTAGTTTTGGCGGAATAGATAATGAACTAGGAGGATTAATTCATGGTTTCCAATTTATTAAGACTGCCTCAAGCTATTATCACACTTTATTCAAAAACATCGTTCCAAAAATTAAAAATGTAATCTTTTTAATAAATGCCAGCTTTTATTTACATCGTAATTTAAAACTATAAAATCAATAATGATTTTCTTTTAACTATAAACTTTTTGCTTTATTTCTTTTTTAATTTGATCAAATCATGTGAGACTTTTTTAAATGGGGGGGGGGTCTTTTGAATATATATACATGTGGAACAGTATATCTGATTCAATATATAATCACTGTATCACTGAGAATACAAAATGGATAGAGCATGGAGATTGATATTAATGAGGAAGTCAAAATATTTTGGCTCTAGAGATTATTTTTTAATTTTTTGATTAATTGTTTGTTGTTGACCCTAAGCACTGGGAGTTTGTGTTGGGTAGATTTGGATACCAAAAGTTATAGATATGTCAGTATGTGTACTTGTGGACTGAAGAGATAGTTGATTAGATATTGGTCTTAATTAACTGATGACAGTTAAGAAGTAGCCTTGTGGAGGAGGGGTTGTTATCTGTTGGTGTTATTTTGAGAAGACATCTTAGTGTAGGAAAGTGCCTGAATACAGTTATTATTAGATTGTGATTTTCTTAAATATGAAAAGTGTAATGTGCAATCCTAATACATTGCTCATAGATGGGAAGCTAAGACATCTTACAGATATAGCTACCATTTTTCTTTGCAACAAAAGCTTGTTGCAGAATGAAGAGATATTGGAAGTGAATTCTTGAAGGATTTTCTGTAGTTGTTTTATGGATAGGAGGAAGACAGTAATGGCATCCATATAGGCACTGCATGTTATATGTTGAATAATACTTGATATCTGAATGCTTGTGAAAGCTTGCTGTATTTTTATTAGAAGTGGATTAATATAAAATTTGAAAAGTAGAAGCTGAGAGATGAACCTTGTGAGATGGATTGTGTAGGGATGACTGATTGAGAATTTTTGCCACTGAATGTGATGTGAATTTCACAGTTCAGCAGCAAGTTTGTTAACACATAAAAGAGAGTAGGTATTCTGGTGGTGTTGACTTCCATGTTTACTAACACACTGATGTAAACTGAGTTGAATGTCACTTCAGTATCAATTTGGAGTGATTGGTGCATGATTTTTGTGATTCTGTACTGAGTTCAAGATTACCTGGAAGATGCATGCAGCCTGCACTGCAGATGACTGCTTCTTTGCAAATTGGATGGGTGAGATGAGGGGAGGGAAATAAGGTTCTAACTTATCCTTAATGAATTTTTTTAAGGATCTTTATGGCTAGTGGATCCATTGATATGTGCCTAAGGTTGGAAAAAGTAAATATTGCCACTGGATTCTTGTTGAAGGGACCATTGCAAAAGGGTATAATTCCTCAATATTGTGAAGCTTCTGCAAAAAGTAATTTACAAAATCACACAGGTATTAGCAGTAAAGTGGATTAGATGTATAAATACAATTTTGGGGATGCCATGGGTTCCAAGAGTTGCAAGCATTGGTAGCTGTGCTAAGCTTGATCACAAACTCCATGCTATTGATTGGTATAGCTGTGTGGGGAAGTCTGAATAGATTAGTGTGTGAGTTAAATGGATGATATGTTTGTAGCTTCTGTTTGAAATTCTGAAATATAGGCTCTACATTGTTATGTCCAGCATAGGTGGTTCCTGCAATAAGCAAAGCCATGGAGACTCTGATTGTGATCTTAGTCCATTATGTTGCTGGTTGAGGCAAATCTTTTTATGGCTAAGTAGTCTTTAAGAGTATTACATACAGACTTTGTTATATGACTGCATAAGTTTGTAAATATACTCGTAAATGAGTGTGTGGATATGACATTGGAATTCATCTGTATAATCATTAGCCAAACCTAGTAATCTAGTTAGGGATGATGTTTTGTGAGTGATATAATCTATGTTAAACAATAGTATGCTTATAAAAACTAGGTATCTCTGTGCAGGGTTGAGCTACATATCTTTGAACTTGTGACCATAATATATATTTTCAAGAAGATGAATTATGAGATGGATGTAGGGAGTAGTATTCTGGTAGTTCTTTGTAGTGGATTTGTGATTGTTTGAACCTATGTTAGGTTGATTAACAAAGTTTGTAAAGAGTGATGAGAAAAAAGAGAGGGGTTTAGATTTAGACTGATCAGATAATGTAACATCACTGAGTAGAAACAGAGATCAATCAGTGAAACAGGATGATTATTTTGGAATGTGATTATATTATTTGGTAGGAAGCCTTGAGCACTCATGAATGGTCATGATATCTGATAGAGCCATTTTTTTACTAAGTGTTGGTATTTTATGGTAAAATTACCCTTTAGTATGATTGGATATGGAATGGCTCTGAGAAGAGAATTTATGGCATTATTCTTAGATGATGATAGGACCTGGTGATATATATGAAAATATGAAGTTGAGCATAATTATGGGATGATAAAAAGTTATAATTAATATATTTGTGTCAATATAATTTTAAATCATGTGAATGGACAGCATGGAGTTATTAGTAAACCAGTGCTCTCTGAAGATGATAATGTGTCCCTAGAGAAGGCACCAAAACCTCCATTTGGGTATGCAGCAGGATCAATCTGTGATCCATTATAAATTATTACTATCATTATTATTTTTTTAAAAAAAAAGAGGTGAAGAAATGTCAGACCATTGACTTAACAAATCAGTATGTAGCAACGAGTCAATTGTTAATTAAAAACAAAATAAAATAAGTTTTAATTATTAAAAAAATTAATGAACAAAAAATTAGAATATAAAACATTAAATTATATATAATATACTTTTGTTAGAGCTGCATTTTATATAGTTTTATCCTGAAAAAAAAAGACTAATTATATACTTATTAATAAATAAATAAATAAATATAAAATAGCCTTTAATTATAGAATGCTATGCATGATGAATAATTAAATCATTACTGCATTATTATATGTTGTTCACTTGGAGAGTAACTATTATATTTATAGTTAATATAGTTCACTTAATCAATAATTGTGAATTAATGTATTTTCCTGAAAAAAAAAGCAGTAGTTTCCAAGGAACATCTTTTAATACAGGCAAAACTTTTTATACAGTAGTGCCACTCAGTGCAAGCCAGATTAATCAATAGATACCATAAGGCTTATGCATAAGAAATGGTGATCATATGATGTTTAGTGGTTTAAACAGCTTTTAAAGAACTTGGTTACAATTAAATATTAAAGTGATAGATAAAGATCCATAAAGGATTCCATTATTGAACAATATGTTTGTGAACTTCAGAATATTCACATATTTAAGAAAGAGAAAATTCAGAAAATATATCCCGCATTATGTCAATATATTTTAAGAAGCTCAAAATTTGCATTTCAGTTTTCATTTAAAAAAATACATAAATAAATAGCTTTATTGCTTGAGAGTCTGTAAGAAATTTAAATACTGGAAATATCAGAACTGAATTGGATCTGAGAACTTTACACTCAAGAGTTTGACACACTTTTAGTAAAACAAGAGGAGAAACCCAGAAGTGATTATCTGTAGCTATTTTTATGGTTAAATACTAGTAAAGAAATAAAAAAAGTAAAACAATTATTCAAATATATGCTATTATGCAAATGTAGATTAACCCTCCTACTTGTTATGCTATTATATGCATGAAAAACAAATTTCAGCATCATTATATATAATATATATGGGTGTTAACATATATGTCCACAATGATGACAACTATATCAATAATGATGACCATTTGTAATATGTGTTAAGTAGCACATACCAAACATTAATATTTTGTATAAAATATTTAAATCATTCAAGGAATTATTGTTATTAATATTCTAAGTTTAAAAGCACCTTTCTTTTAAGGTTTATGTTATATTACTCCAATCTATTTACTTATTGTATTTCAATTCTCTACATTGGCAATTATTAACTTTAATTCCCCTTTAGGAGTGTGTGTGAATGAATAATTACATGATCTTTTTTTAAAGATGCAATTTGATTTCCAACACTGTCTTTATTTAAAATAACAGAGCTATCAAACATATAGGGTAAAAACAAGTTTAGAAGTAGAATTAAACAAACTAATAATTGCCCTCAATAAACTACTTGATGTCCTGGAAATTTAGTTAGAAAAACATGAAAATTAAAAATATCATTGTTTTATTTTATTGTTATTTATTTATTTTTGTTATGAATATATATTTATTTGTTAGATAGTTGTTTTATTTTTATTTAGAATCATTTGCCATTAGTTGTGTTAGAGTGACATGTGTTAATGGGTATACTAGAAATTGAACACTAAGAGACATGTAATTATTATTATTACTTAGTATTAACATTTCAAAAATTATTCTTATATACAATGTAATTGTTAAAGTTAGTACATATGTATAAATTAGTTCAAAGATATAAATCAAATAGAAAATAACAAGGAGGGGTATTCATAAATAAGATTATTTAAATTCAAACTAGGATAAATTTGATGATGCCCAAGAAATTTGTGCTATGCTTTCTGATTATTTCTTGTCTAGGTATTAAGCAATCCACACATCTGAGGTTAATTATTATATATTTTGTTTAGATCCTAGTAACTAAAATCTAATTGGTTCTTCTAATTTGTGGTGGTTCAAAGTGAAGTAACTATTGAACCCATCCCCCCCCCCCATATTATTTATTTACTACTTGCAATAAAGTAAATAGAAGTACATAGTGAGAACAATTATCTTTCTATTATTAACTAATTATCATAATGCTATTTTAAAAAATTAAATTACCAAAATCTTTATTGATTAAATTTCATATATAAATCTTTAACAAATTATTTCTAATTCATCATAAAGCTTTGAAATTATTTTTAAAATCTAAAATTGTATTTATAATTATTAAAATATGACAAAAGTGCTGGGATCCAGTATTTAGTAAGCCATTACTGATCATAGTTTCATTTCATTATTACTCCAAATTTCTTAGTTTGTATTTTTAAAAATAAAACATATTAAAAAAATTAACTAAGTAGAATCATGAAAATATTTCTTTTTAATAATTATGATAGATATTTTGTAAAAAATTATTATAAATATTTGAATAAATTACTAAAATTTTAAAAGTTTTCTTCCTCATCACTAATATTTTCATGAGCAGTTTTACAACTATTATCTCAAAGAATATATCAATCAGCCACCTCCTTTTAAAAACTTTTCATCAGTAGAATACTAACAACTTTAATTTTTTAAACTAATAAATCAATATATTTTTTTCCAGTTTCTATCATCAAAATAAATGCAATACAGACAAAATAGCACTACAGATAGCCTTAAGAAAGCAGAGAAAAGCCAAAGGACCATCAGTACTATCTCCAATCAAATGATTTTGATTTATGATTAATCAGTGAGTTAAAATCTACTATACTTGGATGAAAAATGTTGTTAGTGTTTATCTTGCTATCTAAGATTTTATATAGACAATTTTAATTTGCAAATTCAAATATCACTTTCTTAGCCCAAAATGCGAATTCATGTTGTCACCTTTAGATTGCTCTAACTCAGCCATTTTATGAGCTACAATGATAAATTTACACTCAATTTTGAACTTAGAGCAAGGCCTGTAAGATGTTGCCCTCTCTTGAATTATTTTACAAGTAAAAAATCAATACTAGGAGTGTTTAAAGTTTACAAAAGAAGGCCAGTTCTGATTGGTAGGATAATCTATTCTCAATTCTTATTGGCTGATGATTTCGATAAATATTTTTTCACCGCTGAAAATGAAATATATGTTTTAGAGTGTTTTTTTAATTATTTTTCGTACATATAATAAATAATTTTCATAAAATCTAATAAAAATATAGATATTTTACAAAAGTAGTAAGGTTTTATTAAAAAATTGTATACTTTACACGATTGTAAATTGAAAAAGAAACCAGCCGTAGCACCAATTTTTGACATCTTGTCAAGAGTTTAGATTGCTCTAAACTGTTTATTTGATTTTCAAACAAAGATTAATGTTTTAGAATATTTTTCTGGCATTCATTTAAATATTATAATGTATTTTTGGTGTATTTTTTAATAATATGCTGAAAATATAATTATTTTGAGAAAAACGTTAAGATTTTTCCTAAAAAATTCTTAAAAAATTTGTAACGGCAAATCTGGAAGGGATTTAAATGACATTTACATCGCTTCTAAATTGCTCATAATGTTTTCTTTGATTTTTCCGCTTTTGAATATTTCTATAAAATACAAATAAAAATATATTTTTGAAATAACTTTTGTTTACTTTCCTAACATTACAAATAATTAATATACTTTTTGAAAACGAAACTAAAATTAATATATATCAAAAGATGAAAATATTTCTATCAAAGAGTTTGTCACTTGACCAATTAAAACCAATTAAAAGTTTCAGAGTTTTACTTCACTTGTCCAATAATAAATATGATCCATGAAAGTGATATAAGATAAACATCTTCATTGATTTGAAATTTTTCCTTATTGTTTTTATTATCTAATCTACATGTCTGTGCAAGATATTAGATAGAAAAATTTAAATGAAACCATTTTTTATCTGACTATAGTAGAACTTAATAATAAAAGATGTTATATATAACTAGTTTTTGAATGTTTATTTCTCTTAATATTGCATTTATGATTTGTCTGAAAATTAATGATGATGACATTGTATTTGTTATATTGGATTTCATTTAGAATTCTTATGTTTAGAAAAATTCAAATGTTTACTTAAACTTTTTAAATACATTTGTCTGTTAGTAATAACACACAAGTTAGTATATAATACAATATTTTGAATCATATTATTCTCCTCTCTTTTTCAGGAATGTACTGGTTAGGGAATTGAAAATAGGATCTTTAGATTCATGAACACTATATTTAAAGTGATGAAATAGCCAAGTCAATCAGAGTATCACCTTAAATTCAATATTCACAAATCCATCCCCCTGATAATTCCATCACTAATCAAGCCAGCAAAATCTGAAGAAAAATGGAGAATAATATCACTTAAAGCATTGGATTAGCCTGTGTTCAATTATTAGCAGTAAAATATGTTTGAGAAGTTTAAACAAATGATTGAATTTTTCTAAAGATATTTAACAAATATATTAAATGATGGAAATAATCCAACATGTAATTACAAATGATTTACATATGATTAATAAACACACACTCAGGTATAGGTTTTGGTTATATTATATATATATTGAAACAGTAAGATTCGTATTCGAATCTTAAGTTTCACCTTTTTCTGTCGTCTCTCACTGACCGGTCTATCCCGCCCAAATTTAAACTTTTTGGTATTAAATTGTGTGTGTAACAATATTAAAAATGTATAAATATATGTAGAATTCAGCATAAACATGCACACATTTCGATCTCAAATTAAAGGCAATAAATAGGGATAAAATAATATAATTTAGATTTCTTTTAGTTATATAATTTTGTATAATTTTAATCATTTATTTTGGATTATAAAGTTCGTATTTATTGCTTTGTTTAAATTTCGTTTAATAATAATTCTAAAAATATCTGATGTAATATTTAATTAAAAGTTAAAATAATCTTATGTTCCCTTTTTGTTTTTGAAATTTAAAAGCATCGGTCAGTGATAGATAATAGATTAATTAAAGAAAAATTCCCCAAAATATAATTAGTAAATGTAAAATGTAAACAATAGAACGGCAGCTTTCTTTAATTAAAAACCAACAAAATGCATTGATTATCCTCAGGGCAGATTAAATAGAACCTAAAAATATCTTAACAAAAAAGTGAAAGATCAAGATAAAAAAAGAGGCCATCTTAGACTTGCTGGAGACATTCACTTAAACTTTAGCTTTGCTCTCGATCACTGAGAGTCTCCAAAAATAATAAAAATAATTTGTTCCTGCCAAGGCATGACCGAGTAAAGCACCTAGATTATTCTCCATCGGGAGATGGCCTATCAGATACTGAACTGTCATTGCCCATCATAAATTCACCATGAAGATCTGCTGCCTGAAATGAATGAGAAAGCTGCTGCTGCCATGAAATTAAATGAATATCTAAATACAAGAAAGACTTGCCACTCGTCGACCTTTTGCTGCTAAATTAATGGAATCAGAAAACTTCTTATAAAACAGGTACCTGTCTGTGTTCAAACTCTAGAGTACTCTAATAATATGCTATAGCTTTTCTTCATACTACTTATCTAAATTATAAAATGTAAAACTATCATATGTATAACTAAAACTGAATAATTAACTTAATGTGTAAATTTCTGTACTAATCTAGCTTACCTCATTCTATCTTGGGTGCGTATTTCTAAAATCTACATTTTATCTATATTTATTATTTAATTATTGCATGATCACAATTGTCTCTATTTTCAAAGTTTAAATCTATGATCGTATGAAATAGTGAATGCGTGTCACATTTTCATTAATATGTACTTTCCTAAATAACTAAACTTTCATATAAATTGACATGCATTCAATGCATCATTTATTGTAATGCAGGGGTCTACTACTTCGCAAATGGCTGGCATATTAGTTGTAATAACTCCCAGCTTATATATATTTTGTATTTATTAAATTTAATGAATAATTCTAGAAAATCCCATTTCTTTGAGAGTCGCCAGAGTTCTTGAGTAAATGTTGGTAATGTAGGGCCAAGTCAGAAGTCTATTTAAATCTCATCATAACCGTTTATACAGTATACATGTGTTACATTTTAGAGACGCGATGACCCATTCTGCCGTGAAATTTCCGGATTCTTCAGGGTTGAAATTAACCCCAGTCATCCTACACAAGCGGGCATAATGGGTGCTCCCGTAGGACTTGACAATGTCATGCAGCCAGCCGGCAAAACTGCGACACGGACCGCTTGTCCCTGGTTATGCTTATGTGACACCTTACTTCGTCGGGCCGATGGCAGAGACCAGCCCGACATCCTTATAAACTCATTCATGGCATTGCAGTTTCGATATACTGCCATTCCATATCGCCTTTCTAAAGTGTACCACATGTTCCTTTGCTCAATTCTATTATTCTATATATCACTCTGCCTCTGCATTATCTTCAAAATTCACTCTCAAATAAATGTTTACCCTTAGTTATAAATAAGTATTTTAATTAAATAAATATATGTCTGCCGTCACTCTTATAACCCTTACTTTAGACTCTTGCATTGCAAAGGTATAAATTCCCCAAGGCATCCATTAGAAATACTTACTCGAGAGTTTTAGGTAGCTAGATTACGCTTTCATAATAAATGTATTCCTTTTGTAAACATTACAGTATCGGAAATACTGCTACTGAAATCCTCAATATAAAATAATGTCTAAATAAATAAATGTACTCTTTAAAGTATAATCATGTTGCAAATCCTGCTACTGAAGCTGTTAGTCCATAAAATATTATTAATGATTGTTTTATTAAAATGTATTAATAAATAATTTTAAACTATACGTCTGCAGTTACGTTTCGTTTATTCAATACCCATTCTATATAATATTTCCTCGATTATGTAAATATGAATGTTTAATTAATATTAGTTTGATTATTGGCTAACTTGAGAATAAAATCATGAGTCTCTTGCATATCCCTGACCACCGTGCCTAAGGAAATATTTACTAATGTTGCATCAGATGCGTTGTTTCGTGGATTGTATTGTGGAACCGATAAACTATGTTCGAACTCAGTACCACGGGTGGCTTTGCTACTCGATGGTGCTGCTGTTCTGTATGGTGGTCGAATTCTGCACTATGTTTATGAGTCACATGTTTTCTGACCGTTACAATATATATATATATAGGCTAGAAGATGGATAATGTTATGTGATGCAAAGCAAATTGACTTCTTTAGTAATCATTTTGTTTTCACAAATTAAAAGAAAATATTAGCTTTGGTTTTTTGATTCTGATGATTTTTCAATTTTCTATCATAAGTTTTGGAATTTAAATTATTTTTATCCTCTCTAATAGCCTTTTCTTTCCTTCAAATATTTCTTTTCCCAATAATACAATATTAAGTATTTCTGTTTCTAAAAATTCATTTTTTCAAAATTTAAATATATATATGTATTTCATTTTATCATTAGATGACCTACATTTTTCAACTTTTACAGCACTCTGTTTCAAATCTTTTTTATTATTTTCTATATATTTTACTAACTTACTATGCCCATCTCACTTATTTTCATTATTGTAGTGTTCTTGTGAAACCACAAATTATTTTAACATTATAAACTTTTTCCATAATTTTTTTCTACCAATTATATTTATTCTCCATAGTTACTACAATAATTTAGTCCCAAATTTTTTTTCTCTTTCTATTTCCTAGTAAAGCATTAACAAACAATTTTGAAAGTTTTTCTTATTTTTTAAAATTATTTTATTTCAAATTACCCAATTAACTTTTTTTCATAGTTTCAGCATCAATCTTAACCACTCTGTCTGACATAGTAAAAGAGTAATGAACTGAAGAGCCAAAAGTTTTGAATTGAAACTATTTTTGCTGCCAATAACTTTTCTTGCAATTGGTTATTGATTATTGATTTAAAACAATGTCAATGTACCAATATATATATGGAAAATTCTTATTTTCTCTGTTGTTTAATTAGTGAATGTGAGTGTTGTAAGTATGTCATGGTATTTAAATATAGGTTTGTCAGTGAAGCTGTCATGTGTCAAAGCAATGTTGTCATATTTACAATTGAAAAATCAAAAAAAAAAAAACACGTTATAAACTAAACTCTAATTTATATTATGAGCATTTTATACAAGGAAGTAATTCCGCCATTAATAACTGTAATTTTTTACGAAGCAGTCGTCCATAATGCTGTCAAATTCATATATCAAACATAACAGGTATATTTTAAAATTCAAATTTTAATTTAGTTTTATTAATAGGTTTGTGTAGCCAGCTTTCAGCCGGCACACAAAACTATTAATAAAGCTAAATATATTAATATCTTGCCGGCTACATTTCTGAAGGCTGGATTGGTCCAAATATATATATTTTTAATTTTCATATGAATTTCTCACATTTATATATGTCAAATTCACAGGGTAACAATCAGGTTACAAAACAATTATTAAAATAAACGTTTTATATATATATAGTGAAATTTATATTGACTTTGAAAAATTATGAATATAAATTAAATAAAAAATAAACATAATTAAATCTTAAAAAAAAAAGTTAAAGCAACCAATTAAAAAGAATATGGTCTTTAAAGGCTGAGTACATTTAGTATATATGTTTCATTGCTTTTATAAAAGTAAAAAAAAAAACCCCATCAACACCTATATATATATATAAATTTCCTCATTGCTTGATATTAGAACCATTGCTTAGAGATTATTTAGCAAGACCTCAAATAAAATTTTATTCCTTTATATATACTTTATTGTTGTCTTTAAATATTTTTCAGATTACGAATTATCAGAGAAGTTATTTGAAGACCGTTTTTTTTTTTTTTTATTAGTGGTTCTTCTTGTCAGTTACTGAACGATTATGAATAATCTCCGGTTTTTTATTTGTATTATATTTCTGAACTCATTACATTATTATATTATCAACAAATTCGAACTAGTTTAAAAAGCCAGATTTAAAATTTATTGATGACGAAAAAATTATGATGAATTTTTTTTTTTTTTAAAGAAAAAAATGTGTAATAACTTATATATATATAAATTATTTATTTCAAAGCTTTCAATTACAAGTTAATTGAAAATACAAAACAACATTAGATGGGCTATTATAATGCAAAATATTTATCACATTTCTTTAGAGATTAACAATGAACAATAAACTACTGTCTATTAGCTAGTTTTTTTTTTAATTGGTTTATTCTATAAATATAGTTTTATATTATTTTCACTGCAGTAATTACATGACTGTCCATATTAGTTTGAGTCAAATACCTAAAAAAAAGGGGGGACCTACATTATTTGGAAATGAGCAACTATCTCAAAATATTTCAACTCTATCAGGATTTGAATCTCATGGTATAACAGATAGAATTGCTAATTACTATAACGTGAGGCTTATTGTCTAGTGAGAAATATTGAATCTGCCTATATAAAATGATAAGAAATAATCTATAATTATTGTTTGCAAATTAACTTCTACTTAGATAAACATTGGCATACGTATAATGGTTAGCCAGGCACATTTACTACATAAGATTTTTTCTTTATGTAACTAGATTGAACAAGCAAATACTTATTAACTATACAGTATTGGTCAGTAAATGACTATCTACTATCTTCAAATAAAATCTAATTTTAAATAAAATGCATAGTTATTCAGAGTTTGTGAAAAGATACTACAAATTTGTAAGCTTCTGAAAACATGGTTTAATTCCCATTTGTACTTAATTTTTATTTTTCAAATGCAATGGTCAAAAATGCAAAAAAGAAAATAAAAATCTGAAATTCAGAAAGCTTATTTTATATACACTACTATCAATTACCAGCCATATGACAAATATAAACAACTCAGGCCTCTTCTTCTGTTTGCGTATTGTACACAATCACTTTTTGTGATATAGATGTGCTTCATTTATTAGTGATTCTAAAATTCTTAATACCAACACATATCTTTAAATCTTATTATTCAATGCTTTTCATTTACATTAGTAAGATAACATAACCTGTTATAACATTTATTCTTTAAATATTCACTCATTCTTCCAAATTATAGGAACTTGTTTTTGCTTCTATTAATTCTCTATTAAAACTGAATAAAAATTTGAATAATTATCTGATTAAATTTTCAAGTACTTTTTCATTTCATGAGTGAATAATTATATGTGTTTATTCAGTAATCTCTCTCTTTTTTAATTGTTAATTGTGGAAATGTTTATTCTATTGTATTAGCAGATAGGATCCTAAGATTGAATTCTGTTTATTTAGAATGTTTTGTAATAGCAGATTTTGATTACTGTCCTTATATTATATTGCATATCCCAGGATTAATAATTCACAAATTTACCTGAATATCACATTTAAAAGCAATAAAGAAATTAGAAAGATAAAATGACATCTCTTGACATTTCATTCATGTCTTATACATGAATTTTTTCACCCTTCTACAACTCCTGAAAAAGATCCAATTGGTATGAAGCAGTCATCATTTTGCAGTTTATTTATAAAGTTACTTGCTTTCTGAATAATTTAAAGCAAACATTTTGTAATTTTGTAATTATATGTAGTTTATTTTTATCATCTAATATTCATTGTTAAATGTTAGCTTAATACTAGATAGTGAAAACAGTTCAACATAAAGCATAAAATTAAAAAAATAAATGTTCAGAGTAAGTTTTAGAATAGTTATATACAGTATACAATTATTATGAACTAGAGAAATCAGTTGTCTCTGGGCCCTCTATCCAATGTAGTTTACTAATCTTCAAAGTAAAATTAGCAAAATTTAAAAATTGTAAAAATTACACACGAATAAAAATACAACTATTTTTCTATTGACACAAACTTTTAGGAAAAAATTCTGAAATGTAATTTATTTTTAATATGATTTAATTAAAGAAGTAATTTAGGTAAAAACTGGTCATTCAGTAAGTTTTGTTTCAGCAATACTTATTTCTGAATAGTCAAATAGCTAAAAATCAAACCTACAATTTATTAAGTAGTCATAATGTCCCAAAAAAAAATTATTTTTTTTTTAAATTTATCGTATAGCAAAATCTAATTTTAAAAAGTTAATGCATACAATTTCTATAATCCCATAAATGATATTTATACCAAAACCAAAACATTTTGTTCGTAAATAACATAGCACATATTAGCTACTCCATTAGTTAATGAATAAATAGACAAAGAAAGAAAGAGCCTCATACTTTTCCTTATTAACCCTGCATAACCTATTTTTGAAAGAAAGACAAATAATCCAAATTAGCCAATTCATAATGCCTATAAAGAAGGCTAAAACTTTTGAATACAGAAATTATTTTGTCAATATGGTGACCTGATTAGGTTGTTAAAGCCTTGAAAAGTCATAATATATATATATATCCATTAATTTAAAACTATTGTAATAACAATAAAAATAATAAATATAGATATAATGGTAATTAACTATTATGTACAGTGGTTTAATCAGCAGAAGTATTTTGGGTTAATTCCTTAATTTTCCTCAACTGTGTTTTTTTGCTTCTGTTGACAATTGAGGAGGTTTAAGGAATTAACCAAAAGTACTTCTGTAGATTGAAAGACTGTATATAATAGTTAATTTCCATTATATTTATTATTTTTATTGTTTATATATATGTACATGTCACAATAAATGATTTAAAGCATCATGGGGTATTTTATTTGGTAGAATTATAAAATAATCTCTCTCTTTTCTTGTTTTGTTTTCTTTTTTTTTTTTTTTTTTCAAAAAAGAATAAAATAAATTTAAAAGTTGAATTCTGTATAAAATTTCCACATCACTTACTACATATTTTTTCTTTCAACTTATGGGTTTGAGCTATCGAGTCACCGTACTTAAAATTATTAAGAACTGTTATATAATTACATAAGACAATGCAATTGAATAAGATAAATAAAAAATGTAAACACCTTAAAATTCCATATTAAAAGATACCCGATCTACCTTTTATTTTTGAACAATGATTCAGTTATAGTTTATTAATAAACTGAATTGAAGCTATTTTGATTTACCTATTATTTACATATTATAGTAATGTAAATTGAACCTGTAGATCATAGATGCCAAGTTGTCGGAAAATGCTTCAGAAAATATTAATTTTATAAAGTTTAATAATTTTACAAGGTTAAATTTCTCAATATATATATATTAAAAATCAAATAAAAAAATAATAATTATAATTTAAAACAACAAAACAACAAAGCGTAAATAAAATGTTGACATAATATGGTACCTGGTAGTGTGAGGTGACATTCCAATCATTTTTAATTTCAATTAATAAAACTGACATAGTTAACGTGAAATTTTTCTTGAATATAATGGAAACCATGACTACAATACTATATATGCACTTTTATACAGGCAAAAATTTAATTCTTTTTAAAATATAGCGCTAAATATCAGAGATGCTAAAAGTTAATGATGTATTTAGAAGATGGCAAAAAAAAAATATTTCATTGTCTATACACTTAAACGTGCATTTCGATAACAACTATATACATTCACACACACATACTGGAAAGATGTTATTAAAACTATATATCTCAAAAGAAAACATACTCATATACATTCTGAATTTATTTTGGAAGTAAAAAATAACACGTTGTGAGAACTCACATATACACACAGAGATAGATATTTGAAAATTTGTAAGAATATTATTTTTTTATCTTCACAAATGTTATACATATACTGTATATTAAAATATTGGGAGGCCAGAAGTTGCACATTTGCCAATTAATGGAACTTTGCATACATTGGAAAGGAAATCGGAAATATTATGTTATGGTTATATACATACATTTTTGGAAGTTAGAAATTTTGAAACAATGTCTTGCACAGGCATACTCACATTTATATAATAGAGGAGATACGCTCATAAAAGTATATACTTAATTTTTAAATATATATAAATTATAAATCTTTAAAATTTAATAATCTTTTTTTTTTTCTCATGTGTCATAGCATCAGCCGGGAAGCGAATCCGCTAACCCGGGACAACTGCTTGTAAAGCGGCTGTCGCCGACCTCTCGACCATCAATGCTTGACAAATTTAATAATCTCTGAAAGAAAAATATTGTAAACCCACAATATTAACATACATAAATATATTTCAATAAACAAATATATATCTATTCCAGTGAGGATAAAAGAAGATTAACACTATTAAAACTTTATTACTGCTATATTCCCATGCGTATTATTAACAATACTAGCCTGTTAGCATCGGTAACTAACTATAAGAAAACACTAGACACTAATAAATCTCAACAAAAGGTTTATTCAATCGAGACAAATAAATATACATTATAATAAAATCTCTATTGTGCAGCTTTATCTTCCTAATATGTGACTTTAAACTCCTCACGTGCGTAATAGATAACTAACATTAGCAGTACTTGTGCCTATTTAGCTATCTTGCATTTATTGAACACATGCACAATGCAGAATGCTCGACTTACATCACAACACATGAAAATTAATACTATACAGTTAGTCCATATCCTGCATAAATTTAAATATATTAACATACATTAGTTTTATTAAAATTCAAATGCGTACCTAGCAATGTAAATTTTCTGGAATGAATTCGCTTAGAGGAAATTTATCTATTTTATTGTTTAATTATAATTACACAGAATGTTGAACTTTATTTACAAATTGTAAATATATATAGCCACACACCATACTATAGTTAGTAAAGAAAGTAAGTCCAACTTCATCCTTCACTCTAGAAAATAATCTGTTTATTACAAATGTTATGTAAACTTTGAGTTCTATGACGATCATCTCTTGTAAGTTGAGATGGTGATAAAGATCTTTCATTCTTCTGTCCAGTTATTCTATCCTCTTGTTCACACAATTTTGTAGATGTTACTATGACAAGGCAGTCAGACTGATTATTTATTCCAGATAAGTCAATTCTGTTCGTCTGTTTATCTTTTGGTGTTTCTTCACTCAGTCCTAATTAAGATGATGATGTATCATCACACTCATCTTCTTTTTACAAAAGTATTCACATTAGCAAACACAGGTTTCATTCTGATATTTACTGGTTCTAATGCTTTATTCTGGTGGAGTCTTAAATTCTTAGTATATTTTCTTATTATAATTCCACTTGCCAATTATATTAATCACACTTATCTTGATAAAACTTTTAATATTCCTCCAGAAAGCTACATTTTTTTCAACACAACTCATACCCACACTGTATCACAACCTTCAAATTTTCACTATCTAAGGTATTTTCTTTGTTGCAGCTTTACTGGGTACTAATATTTAAACATGCTATGAAACCTTTGATATATCATTTCATCCAGTGTATAATTTGTAGATATACATGGCTTAAAATGTTTCAAAGAACATGGCAGTTGTTAATGTTTTATTAATGTCCTCAGTGTTGCCTTTAACTGCTATACTGCCTTTTCCATTAAACTAGTTGATCCAGGCAATAAGGCAGTGTCAATACATAATATATCCACTTGTTACCAAAAATTGTTTTAATTATGCTGAGATTAAACCAGCTCTATTATCCAATACTATAGTTTTCAGGTATCCATGACTTGCAAATATTTCATTTAAATCTTTAGTAATTTGCTTTGTGCTGATGTTTTCAACAAGTTTGTATTCCAACCATATTAGAATCCATGTCAATCACAACAAGAAAAATGTCATTTAAGGGTCTGCTATGGTGTGTAATTTTTACCAAGATAGAGTGTTTTTGGCCATAATCTTTTTAGAGGCAATTTGGCAGTACACTGACATTCTCTACACCCGTTAACTGTCTGATTGATCTCCCATCTAATATTAGATCACTATACATATTATCACATTAATTCCATCATTCTCACAATTCCCAAGTGAACTTTTATGGAAGTAATCCTAACATTTGTTTCCTATCTGTTATGAGGATACAACCCTTACACATGGACAGGCTTTCAGGTACATTCCATATTGGTTTTACAACATAATTTGGTCAACATTTAGACTATCTTTACTTTATGCATCTGTCTAATATTTGTTATTCTGAATCATTTTTAAATCTATTTAGATATTACAGTGATATTTAATACTCTATGTTGTTTATATCTATAGTCCTTTGTTTAAACTTATGCACACCCAGTCTTGGCAGTGCATCTGCAAGGTTATTTTTTCTGTCTCATTTATAAATGAATTTGAAATCATATGCTGCCAATATATTGATCAAATGGATTTTTCATTGACTTGCATTTTCAGGAGTCTTCTTCAGATTTCCTAAAATTTCCAGTGGGTAGTCATCCGTGTAGATTTTAAACTCACACCCATAAACATATTGATAAAACTATCTTAACAGCAAAAACTATCACCGAAGATTCTTTGTCAAACTGGCTGTAGTTTTTCTCTGCAACCGTGTACTGGACACATAAGCAATTAGATATTCTCCTCCATAACAATGATTTAAGATCATCCCTTACTTCATTTGTTACTTCTTGATCATTGCAGTAGTGGATGAGGAGATGTTCAGAGGTTAGTAAGTCTTTAGCATTGTTAAATGTTTTGTCATGTTCTCTAACCCATTTTCATTGTTGACTTTTTTTAACAATTTATATAGTGGTGCCATGACATGCAATTTTTCTTTTAGAACTAAAACTCAAAAAAATTAAGTAGGTTTTAAAATGCATGCAAACTCTTAATGTTCTTTAGTTTTGCAGCACCCTTGGTAGCTTTAACTTTTTCTAGGTTTGGATTCTTAATAGCTTTAACCTTTTCTGCATTTGGATGTTTTCAATTATGAACTATTTTATATCCCAGAAACCTAATTTCAGTCATAGATTCAATATATTTGAAGTGTTTACTCTCACACCAATTTTTTTTAATGTAGCACAAACTTTTAATACACATGTTGGTAACTCTAATCAAGATAAAGAATAATGTCTTCTGTTTCTCAAAACATGCTATTGATTTTTATATGAGATACATTTGGTTCTATCACTACTCCATAGGATAGTTTATTGCATTTAAGTAATCCTAAATGCATGTTAATGGTTAACAGTTCTGCCATTTTGGTTTGCTGAAATGCTGTCTTTAATAAATTTCTTGAAATATGTCACCTTCTATAGTAATGATAATGTTTCACAAGCACAGAGTTTAGGGTACACCCCTCTGTTGATGTATTTATTCAGTGTTATGCAATAATCTCCAAACAAGACCCATCTGGCTTCAATATTGCAATGATTAGTGTAACACATGGCAACTTTTCACCAGTGTTAGAATGTTCTTTTAACCATATCTTTAATAGCTTCTTCCACTTTTGACTATAAGGTGAAAGGGATTTTACAGGATATATATATATATATATATATATATATATATATATATATATATATATATATATATATATATATATAATATATATATATATCTAAATATATACAATCACTGTGTATCTTTCACTAATTCAATGTCCTCTGGTTTTGTGCTTAACTCTTCAAAGCTCATCTTAAATAATTGTGAATATTTACCTTATATCTCTGATTTTAATTGCACTTTTAAATATGATAATATGGATTCTCTAAGATCTAAATCAATTTCTACACAATATAGGACTGAGATCTTTTTTCACTATGTAGAAAAGTAGGCACTTTACTCTGGAATCAACCTAAAAGTACAGTTACTGTGCTGCATATTTTGATCCTGTATTTATATTGATCACTAAAACATCTGTTTTTTTCTAGCATTTAATAATTTTTATACTTTTTCATAATATTTGTTCAATCATTTTGTGGTATTAATTACAATCCTGCACCACTATCTATTTCTATAGTAATTGTTTGCTCACAAATATGGACATCCAGTAAAATATAGTTGTCTTCCATGTCAGTTATTTCTTTACTACCAGTTTTTCTTTTGACACTCCCTTTCTATGCTTTAAAGTCTGTATATTGTCAGTTTTATCATTTTTCTCCTTATTTTGCCAAACATTTGATAGTTGTTCTATGTGACATTTTTCTTTTTTAAATTTGCAACTTTCTTTCAAATAATTTTTCTTTTCACAGCAATATCATATTCAGACAAAACATGTATTCCTGTAGTTTGGCCTGTCAGTTTCTGTTTTATTTACAACTGTTAGGATTTTTTTCATCTGTGCTAACTTGGAATTCTGCAGCATTTTTCAATATAACTTCAATCATGTGTATATTGTAAACTACAATTCACTCAGTAAAACTTATCTAAATTTACTGTCTATTATATTCTACAATAGTTGATTGGTGGATCAGGTCATTTAACTCAGAATTAAAGTTACACTTTTTAAATAATGTCTTAATTCTATATCATAGTCTTGTTTTGGAATGATGTCTGTTTTCTATTCTGAATCTAAGGCATGCCACCAGTTTTGATGTAATTGGTTTGAAATACATAATCAACTTCTTTAATTCAGGATGCAGTATTTTCATGGTAAGTTTTGGATTACAGAGCTGGTTCACCACTTGCAAAACTTCTTTTCTGGACAACCACATTAGTTTTGCAACTTTTATCATCTATAATATTGTTAATAAACATGTATCTCTCTATATATTCTACATGAATTTTCCAACTTGCTGCATTGTTAATATTGAATTCACTTAAGACTATATTGCATTGCCAATATTCTTGTTGAAGATTAGGCAGAGCTTTCTGTCACTAAACACAAATTTTTTGAAACATAGATGAACTCATCTGCTATACTCAGACTTCACTTTATTTTGCACAGGTTTTTCAGCTATCGGCTGTATCAATCTGCTACTTTCCCAGAGGTATTATTGAAATTATCAGCCAGGCAGAAATAATAACTAACTATAATAAAAGACTAGATACAAATAAAACTTAATAAATGGTTTATTTACTGCAGACAAATAAATACATATAGGCAGACACTAAGTAATACATTAACAATCTTCTTAAAAATATGATAAAATCTTTATTGTGCAATTTATTTTACAATTGTATGACTTTAATACTCTTACATGCACTAATAACTAACATCTTTCATACTTATGCATGATTAGCTGTTTTGTATTTATTGAACACATGCACAATGTATCATGCTCAGCTCACAGTCCATGATACATGAAAATTAACACCATATACTCATATTATAAATAGATATCTGCAGTTTTTATAGTAATCCAGATGTTGCATAAATCTAAATATATTAGTGCATATTAGTTTTGTTAAAATTCAAATGTATGCATAGCAATGTGAATTTTTTATAGTAAATTCACTTAGGAGAAATGTATTAATTTTACTGTCTGATTGTAATTACACAGAATATAGAACTTAATTTACAAATTGCAAGAGCTATTTGCAAACTCATTACATAACGTTTCTAATACAAGCTTGTTAAATTAAGCCATGTGATATATGACTTGATTTCTTTGTAATACACACACTGTGTTATAGTTAGTACAAATAGTCCAATTACTTGGCAGTCAGTATTGCCAATAACAATTTAAAGGCTGTTTATTTTTAAATATGTAAGATCATAGATAAAATATAAAAAAATTTTTATGTTTCAGTACTACATTTTTTGACAAGATGTGACACGAAATAGACGTACATGTGAAATAACTTTATCTGTTTTTTTTAAACTTATAAATAAAATCTTAAAAAATGGAAAAAGTTATCTATCAGAAGGCTGAAAAATTTTTTTTAATCATGTAAAACTAATGATATCAGTCTACCAGTTTGAGATTAAAAGATGTGAAATTGTTGGAGTTCAATTTGCTTGATCTTTCAGCAACAAATAACTTTCTAAAAATGTCTATTGTCAGAAATCACTGCTTACTGAAAAATTGTGGGCATTACAAAAGCCTGAAATCAAATCATACATACAAAACATCACTGAACACAATCATTAGTAAGAATAATAGATATATAAATATTCCAATGCTATTAAAACAATCTTGATTAGTTTTATACATAGAAAATGTATCCCTGAACTACCATTTCAAAACCATAGACTTCTGACATTAATGCTTTGATGGATAGAAGCATGGCATAGTTACATGAATCATTAATACATTTTTTCAAGCACTAAAATGATTCATTTTTGGAAGTTGATAAAAACAAAATGCCTATCAAACAAACTGTATATGTTTGCTCAATTTTAAACCATTGTGATAGAAATTTCATCATTTGGTTAATCATATTAGAATAAATTACTCTACATAAATGTAATGGAGATTTAGATAATTAACCCATTTTTAAAAACCAGATTCATCCAATGAAGCAAATCCTTCATGATATTTCTATGAAATAAAGTTACTTGATAAAGAAACAAATAATCAAGAGTTAGTAAACAAACTCATATATATCAATTTTTTTTCAACAATATATTCTATCTTCATTGTTCAATAAATTTATGTTTGTAAATGGCAGAAATGACTTGTTTACTTGTCTAATTCCTTGTAGTTATCATTACACAATGTTTATTTTTTAAAAGTGAAAATGTAATGTATTAAATACAGTTAACTATAAATAATGGTAAAGCAAGCATAAGATTGAGTACATGATAATGCATTTAAATCACCATGAGGTTTGGGATCCAAAGTTGGAAGTAATGCAATTATCATCTAGAAACAAATCTTTAACTTTATTATACTATTTGAATTAAAAGCCTGAAAATGAAAACATGCTAAGATTTTGAAGCAAAATGAAGCTACTTGAATCAGTAACTACATATCTATTTAGTTAAACCACTAAACATCACATGATCACCATCTCATGCTAGCACAAGGTAGCACTACTATATAGAGAGTTTTTGCCTGTTTATATCTATTTAGTTAAGAAAGTTGGCTTTGGGTATTTTGAATATCAGCTTTTATCTTTAATAGTATAATAACATTAAATGTTGTTACTAGATGTATAGCTGCATTACTTATACCTTTGAATTCCAAACTTCACCAATAAAAATCAAAGAAAATCCAATCACTGATTATTCAGTTTTTTTTAGACGACACTAGAAAATTAATATTGTTCTACTATATATTATGTATGCCAAATAATTAAGTGATTTGTTATTATTAACTAATAACAATATGGTCAAATTATTAATACAGGTAAAAGCATTGAAACTAATCATAAAATTACATTTAGAAGAAGTGCATTTGTGAGAAGTAATTTAATATTGAATGAAAATATGTTTATGTACTTAAAAAAACAAGTTCTTAACAATGTATTTTACCAGCATACTGCTTAAAAATCTGAGATTTGGTTACTATTTATGATCAATGCAGAAAACTAAGAAGTTAAAAGATGTACTTTGATAAAGAGTGTATAATAATGCATTTGAAAAACAAATAATTGTATACAAAAGTGAATTCTTGTTTTTTATATTCATATGCAACTAATATTAGAATACAATAGATCCACAATATCCACTGAATTTAATTTCATGTGCACTCTAGTGGGTATTATATTCAGCAGATAATTTTATTGGCAATATATATTGCTTACTGTACTGTCTTGCAGGTGCACAGTACTTTTAAATATTTACACATATAAACACAGACATGTGTTTACTTATATGATAGGTATATAGAAATTGAAATTATACAATAAGCAAAATTTTAAAAAAAGGATTACTAATAAATTGAAAAAGCACATTTGCACTTATATTTTAAAGGTGTATGTGCTCACTCATTCACATTTACCTAAAAATAATAAAACTTACTGTATCCTTATTTGGACAATGAAGTGTCAGATTATTAACCATCCAAAGTTATTGATGTATTGGAATACAGTATTTCACTTTTATCAAAATTAAACACTTGGGCTAAATGATATTCTTTTTCTTCATTTTTTGAATTCTATGGAAACATATCAGCAGTCTTGTTATCAGCAAACAATCTCTCCAAATAATTTAATTTTTTTTCATATATCAAAGCATTGATTGGGAAGCAAACCCAGGCCAGCTGCTGACAATTTGTATTGTTTTTGGCATATATATATATATATTTATGAAAAACAAAAAACACAAGTTAAAAACTTGCATATGCTTGTATTTATGACTACAGATGGCGTTATACCAAAAACACCTTCAAGCGTTTGTTTACATAAACGTCAGAGCGTATTTCACTATCTCTAACTTAATTTCCACCTTCATATCATGATTTCAAGCTATTTGCTATCGTCAGTGAAGGACAGGATTAAGAAACTAGATCTAAAACACAAACTCTGAGCGTTTAAGAAACAGTTTCTATTCAGCTTGCGAGCGTGAATCTTTTAGACACATAATGTCTTCAAACTCAGCATCGCATGCCAGATAGCTACATGGGTCTGATATCAGTTCAGCATCACCACATAGTAGAAGTCTCTGCAATATATATCACTGCAAGAAAAGACCTCAAAGGTACATTTATGAAAAACAAAAAACACAAGTTAAAAACTTGCATACGCTTGTATTTATGACTACAGATGGCATTATACCAAAAACACCTTCAAGCGTTTGTTTACATAAACGTCAGAGCGTATTTCACTATCTCTAACTTAATTTCCACCTTCATATCATGATTTCAAGCTATTTGCTATCATCAGTGAAGGACAGGATTAAGAAACTAGATCTAAAACACAAACTCTGAGCATTTAAGAAACAGTTTCTATTCAGCTTGCGAGCGTGAATCTTTTAGACACGTAATGTCTTCAAACTCAGCATCGCATGCCAGATAGCTACATGGGTCTGATATCAGTTCAGCATCACCACATAGTAGAAGTCTCTGCAATATATATCATTGCAAGAAAAGACCTCAAAGGTACATTTATGAAAAACAAAATACACAAGTTAAAAACTTGCATACACTTGTATTTATGACTACAGATGGCGTTATACCAAAAACACCTTCAAGCGTTTGTTTACATAAACGTCAGAGCGTATTTCACTATCTCTAACTTAATTTCCACCTTCATATCATGATTTCAAGCTATTTGCTATCGTCAGTGAAGGACAGGATTAAGAAACTAGATCTAAAACACAAACTCTGAGCGTTTAAGAAACAGTTTCTATTCAGCTTGCGAGCGTGAATCTTTTAGACACGTAATGTCTTCAAACTCAGCATCGCATGCCAGATAGCTACATGGGTCATAAATACAAGCGTATGCAAGTTTTTAACTTGTGTTTTTTGTTTTTCATAAATGTACCTTTGAGGCCTTTTCTTGCAATGATATATATTGCAGAGACTTCTACTATGTGGTGATGCTGAACTGATATCAGACCCATGTAGCTATCTGGCATGCGATGCTGAGTTTGAAGACATTACGTGTCTAAAAGATTCACGCTCGCAAGCTGAATAGAAACTGTTTCTTAAACGCTCAGAGTTTGTGTTTTAGATCTAGTTTCTTAATCCTGTCCTTCACTGACGATAGCAAATAGCTTGAAATCATGATATGAAGGTGGAAATTAAGTTAGAGATAGTAAAATACGCTCTGACGTTTATGTAAACAAACGCTTGAAGGTGTTTTTGGTATAACGCCATCTGTAGTCATAAATACAAGCGTATGCAAGTTTTTAACTTGTGTTTTTTGTTTTTCATAAATGTACCTTTGAGGTCTTTTCTTGCAATGATATATATTGCAGAGACTTCTACTATGTGGTGATGCTGAACTGATATCAGACCCATGTAGCTATCTGGCATGCGATGCTGAGTTTGAAGACATTACGTGTCTAAAAGATTCACGCTCGCAAGCTGAATAGAAACTGTTTCTTAAACGCTCAGAGTTTGTGTTTTAGATCTAGTTTCTTAATCCTGTCCTTCACTGACGATAGCAAATAGCTTGAAATCATGATATGAAGGTGGAAATTAAGTTAGAGATAGTGAAATACGCTCTGACGTTTATGTAAACAAACGCTTGAAGGTGTTTTTGGTATAACGCCATCTGTAGTCATAAATACAAGTGTATGCAAGTTTTTAACTTGTGTTTTTTGTTTTTCATAAATGTACCTTTGAGGTCTTTTCTTGCAATGATATATATTGCAGAGACTTCTACTATGTGGTGATGCTGAACTGATATCAGACCCATGTAGCTATCTGACATGCGATGCTGAGTTTGAAGACATTACGTGTCTAAAAGATTCACGCTCGCAAGCTGAATAGAAACTGTTTCTTAAACACTCAGAGTTTGTGTTTTAGATCTAGTTTCTTAATCCTGTCCTTCACTGATGATAGCAAATAGCTTGAAATCATGATATGAAGGTGGAAATTAAGTTAGAGATAGTGAAATACGCTCTGACATTTATGTAAACAAACGCTTGAAGGTGTTTTTGGTATAACGCCATCTGTAGTCATATATATATACCCACTCCTTACAATTAATCATTTTGAATTGTCAGCTAAATTCTTTATACAATCTTTATGTTTTCTGATACAATGTAATAACAACTGCAAAATTATTTTATCGATTCATATCTTCTGTTCATAAATTCAATACCATATCCAAAAAAGATGGTTACAACTCTAGACATTTCAATCATGAAAATGTTTTGTTTTTATTGTTTCTTTAATAGATTATGAATTCTTTTGATTATTTAGCCTGCTTCACAACATTATTTTTTTAAATTACTAAATCTATTTTTGGTTTTTAAAAAAGCACTTTACAATTTTTTTAAAATTTTGTAAAGCTTCTAGATTTATTTAAACTTTCAATTACAAACAATTTATTAGTAATAACATACAAATAGACATTACAGGCTAGTAATTGCACAATGTTTCAAATAGTATTATTCTCCATTCTTCTTTAGGTATTGCTGTCCTAACCAGTGACAATACAAATGAGTTGAACTTAACCTTTAGATTCTTGAATATCAAATTTTAAGGCAACATTCTAACCAACTGAGTTATTCTGACAGAGAGCTTTTTTTTCTATATGTCAAAGCATCGGAAGGGAAGTGAACCAGCAACAACTGTCTGCAAGGTAACTGTGCTGACCTCTCAGCTACCAATGTTTGACAGGTTTTATGTTTAGAAAACATTTTGTTAACCAAAATACAATAATACATCAAATTTTTGGAAGAAAAAAGTAAAGGAGAAAATGCATGTGGTTTTAAATTATGTAATATAAAAAACAGATGTTTAATAAATAAAATCACTTAGCTGTAAGATTGTAATGTTTGGGAATGTAAGATTAAATGAGATTGCTTCAAGATGAAAACATGTCTGCTGCAATAATGTAAGTGATAACTTGTAAAAAGTTTTAAATCCATAAATTGTAACACTTTTTGTTTACTTATATATTTTTAATAGCATATGCAGATACAGCATGCAGCAGTTTCCCTACATGATGAAAAACAGAAAATCTGGATTAGAAAAACTGGATTATATATATATGTAAATATGTAACCCACAGTGACTTTTATTATGTAATATATCTAAATTAATACTCAGACTACTGATTTATTAAGTAAATAAAATACTCTCAATCTAAAGCTCAAGATAAAACATTTTTTGAGAAAAGAGATCATTTTTTCTCTTTTTACTCCATTCTCTTTTATAAAGGCTTATCTGAAGCAATTTAGAAAGAAATCATTAATAATTTAAAATCAATCATATTAGTTTTAAAGCTATTTTTTATATATAAAATAAAAATAAATTGATTTTTTTATTTATTTTAATTGACATTTGTGAAAACTTTTAATTTGCATGTGTCAATGCCTACTGAAATAGTGAAATATGTAAATATAAAATATTCACAGTGATTATTACTAAATAATACATAGAGGTTAAAACTCTAACTACTGGTTTATTAATAAATGCCAAAGCACAGGACAAAACATTTTTAGAGAAAATAATGGACTGTCTTTTGTTTTTATCTCATTGTCTTTTATAGAGACTTATTTTTAGGCACTCTGGAAAGAAATCATGAATATCTTGAAATTAATCATATTACTTTTAAAGAAACTTTTATTATTTTCTGTAAAAAAATTGGATTGATACTTAATAAACCAGTGGTGTGAGGAGGTATATATTTTTAAAATAAGATCAATACTTATATAGTATACAAATTATTAGATTTGTTAAATTGCCCTGACATAAGTACATTTCTTAACAACACAATTTTACAGAGGTTGCAAATGATGTTCAAATAGACCAATAATTTTTTAAATAATTTTTGAATACAGCACATAAGAAACACCCCTAAAAATTACAAAGGTGAACTCCATTGATAATACAAAAACAAAGCTTAAATACTCATCAGCAGTTTCTCTTATTTACAAGAAATTATTCTGCACAGCTTCTCAATTTAAGGCTTAGAATAAATTATCTTAATTTGTAGTACCACATAATTTTCAATAAAATATTTTGATTTGCCATCCTGTAGGCAAATCTGAGAGCATCACAAAATACTATATATTTTCTCAAGCTATCCAATTTAATGACAAACAACTACTGAAAAGAAAAAAGTGTTACCACTTGTTAAAATGACATTATCTTTTTGCATTATGCAATTTTAGGAAGAAAATTTATTAGAGTAATAACACTGTATCCATGACATTTGGTACCACACCACTTTACAAAGACCAAAATTTATGAAACAGTACTATTAAAAACATTCTTTTTTAATACACAGACATGAATGTATATAGTAATACATATATTAATATTATTTTACTTATACTATATTTAGTAATTTATAGAAATTTCCAATACTACATATACTAATGTTTGATAAAAAAAAAAGTCAACTAATCTGTTGCATGACAAGTGTTTTTATTTACAAAACCAGTTACCATCAACTTCTTGGGAGACCAGCTGGGATTACATTGAACATAGCAATTCAATTCAAAAGTTCAATTTGATATTAAAATTTGAATGTGAATGTTAGAAGCAATTTAAGTAAAGCCCCCCTTTGTATTGATTTAATGTCATATGACAAAAGAATTTATAATTTAACTTATTTAAATAGTCTTGCTTAAAATAAACCTTTAAATATGCAAATGATAATAAAACAACAGTTAAATATGTAATCTATTAATTTTATTTATTTATGCCCTTTATAAAAATTTATAGTCTTAAGGGTGATAACGTTTGGTAGAAAATTGACTAATCTTTTCTAGAACATTTTATTTTTTATGTCAATCAAATCTGATATCAGTTGCTTGGAAAATTAGTTGACATTACATCAAAGGTAGCAACTCAATTTCTATTTCAATAGACTCATAAAGTTCAATTTGATATTAAAACTCAAATGTGAATGTTAGTAATAATTTAGTTAAAAAAATATTAATTTAATGTTAATTGACAAGGCAAAGCTTTATAATTTTTATAAATTTCCGTAAAAGGTGGAAATAAAATTATTTTAATATGCCAATAATATTCTGTTCTATAGACAGATCCAGAGAGCAGTCACATCATAAATTCATTAATTTTTCCATTCTGTTCTCTTCATTGCCCAGCTCTTTAATTCCATGTAACTCTTGATATCTCTTATTTCATCCAGAAAGATGAGTCACATCCATCCTTCTTGTTTCTACTCACCATTGCCTCCAGAACAACTTTAATAAAACTATTCGTTCTTCTTAATATAAATCCAATTCAGTTTCTATTTCTATCCCTAATTTTCTTAATAAAACTTTCTTTTTTTATTTACTTTTTGCAAAACTTCTTTATTTGATATTTTATTCATCCAAATGATTTTTTCTATCTTTCTCTATGACCATATCTCAAAGACGTTTAATCTGTTCCTATTTTTTTTTTTTGCATTGGACACATTTAACACACATGTAATAAGACACTCCACATATAGCATTTAATTTTTTTTTTTAGTCTCTTCATAGGTCCACAAAATACTTTTTTTCCTTGTAAATCCCACATTTTCCAATGCTATTCTTCTTTTGACTTCATCTTTACTTTTTTCATCTTCACTCAACCACGTAACATATATCTAAATCAAATTTTCTTTTTTTCAACTTGGAGTCTAGTCTACTCAGCATTAATTTTTATATCATATTCTATATATCCTTCTTCCAATTTATTCAACATATTCTTAAGGCAGTTTTTATACTCAGCTATAAAAGCCATATCATCTGCAAATCTTATATATTTTATTATTCTACATCCAACATTTCTCCAACCATAGCTTAAATATTTAATTAACATGTCTTTTAAATAAATGTTAAAAAAATGCAGGTGATATACTGTATCCTTGCCTAACTCCTCTTTCTATATTCACTTCATCAGGATCATTATTTCCCAGCCTAATTCTTATTAATTTCCCAGAACACATATTCTAAATCAATCTTCTCTCTTTCTAAAATGCTTCTTTATTTTTTAAGATGGCCATAAATTTATTCCAGATTACTGTATCAAATGCTTTTCTCCAAATCCACAAAATGTATAACAATTTCTTTGTCTTTTTAAATATATCTCTTTGCAATTGTTTTAACAACACCAGTAGCATCTCTTGTAGTTGTTTTCTTTCTAAGAATCAAACTACTCTTTTTTAATATAATATTCTACCATCTCATAAATTCTTTTGAGTTAAAATTCTCAATAAAATTTGGAAGCATAAGATAAACTTATTATTCTGTACCCTTCACATTTAGCAGCTTTCATTTTTTAGCAATTGGAGTCATTACAGTCCTCAAAAAATCATCAAGCCAAATTCCACTGTTGTATATTGTAACAGGCAGAAAGTATAGTTGCTTTAATCCAACCTAGAGATATAGGCAAAGGGGGTTTTCACCTCACTCATCACTGTAGATCATAACTAAATGACTCACTCCCATAACCTCACAAGAGTTAATTTTCTTAATGTAGTCCAGTGGGCAGATAAAGACTCTTAGGAATCTAGACAAATTACTGATCAGGTTTATATATATATATATATTGAAACAGATAGATTTTTTTTTACCGGTACAATATATATATAATAGACATCTACAACTTTATTACTATTATAAATTATAGTTTATTGTTAATATAAGATTGTCTACATTTTATTTAATGGAATTATTTACAAATAACAAGAAAGTAATTATGTATGTGCATAAGATTCAGTTGTACTTAGATTTTTGAAATAAAAAAAGAACAAAACATTTGATATGCATTATTAACCACAGAGATGAATTTGTCTAGGTAGAGAGGAAGTGCGGAAATTGATCTATGGTGTGAGAACATGGTAATATTAACATATTGAAATTAGCCAAACAAACTGGAGACTGACTTAAACACAGCCTCATTTATATTAAAATATATGTGTATAACCTCAATGAATCTTTAATAACAGATTTGCATAGCAATGCACAGATCATTTATCAATAGCATAATTATAAAACAAAAGGTAAGATTCAGTGTGGTGCTCAGTGATTATGTATATATTTAAATGCGTGTTTTTAAAATATAGTAAAATCTTCATCATGATGCTAATTTGATTAATGGATAGCTACTTTGCCTCTAATTGATTATTAGAGAAAGGAACCCATTCACCTAAGCATAACCCGGATTCAGGAATGAAGTATCTTTGGTTAGCTTAATGCCAATTTCTTCTCACGCCCCTTTATGGGATTCACTATTCCAGACAACTGATATATCCAGTATTCATGAGCTGGTCAGATGAAGTAATTCGGAAAAGCAATAAAAGAATATAGAGACACGATATAATCACTAAGTAACACAATATTGGGAATACGGTCCAAACGACCATAAATATTAAGGCCTTATTTACATTAATATATAGATATACAATCCCGTATGTCACTACGCTAGAAAATCCGTTATACAATAAAAAATAAACCCTTCTTTTAAAGTCATTAAATTAACTTATATGCGGGTATTATACCAGCATTTTACTTGTAGTATGATTAATCAAAGAATTATTGTTATTTAACTAATTTATGCACATAGATTTGATGAATATTGAATAGATAATTATATGAAGAAAATCACACTGTATCCCTCTACTACAAAATATAAAATAATAGACATTTATATCTATACAGCATCTCCCAATACATATTTATTTATTTATTTTCTCATATGTCATAGCATAGGCCAGGACGCGAACCCACAAACCGTCTGCAACCAACTACTTGCTTGCAAGGCGGATGCGATGACCTCTCGGCTAACAACGCTTGACTACATATTTATTTATTAAGCATTTGGTTTAATTAAGTATATATATAATGAGATATTATTTTATATAGCGCGAATGTTAATTTATGTAATAGTATTAGCGATTAAGCCAATGCACATGCGCTTTAAAGAGATTATATAAATGAATACTCAATTTTCCAGACACGAGATATAGTATTTTAGAAAGAATGGAATGAATCCACCCATTCTTTCAGACCCAAACGTTTGTGTATGGGCAAATCTTAAGTGTGTGAAAATAAGAGTGTGAGATGTTACACGATCACTTTAAATTACATTTATTAAGTTTGAACGAATGACACTTTGCGAAATCTTTACCATTTACGAACCGTCATTCTTTAGTTGAAATTAAACATATATAATGAGATATTATTTTATATAGCGCTATATCTCGTGTCTGGAAAATTGAGTATTCATTTATATAATCTCTTTAAAGCGCATGTGCATTAGCTTAATCGCTAAGTATACATATGTATAATAATAATTGTGAGGTACTTTTCTAAAAATATAAATCGACAAATTAAATAGACGCATAAATGGCAATGTATTCTTTTCTCTCTCTTTTAAAAACATTTAACAAAAAAAAACTACAGGAGAAGGTGGATGGAATTCTTTCGAAAATCAAAATAACTTTTACAAATTATTTAGGAACGATTTCTGCCTTTATAGCAGGTTGGGAGAAAATAAAAATAAAAGTTTTAACTTATTTAAACCATCTTCCAGCTCATTCCTTATATATATATATTCCACATTATTACCAATAAAATAATAAATAAAAAAAGTTTTGATTTTATATGTATGCTAACGATTTATCAATATATATATAAAACAGAATTAGTTGATCCTAGAACACATATGTTAATATTGTAAATAAATGTAAGGTAAAATTAGTTAATACATATGAAGCAGAACGATAGCAGAAAAATGACAAAGATAAAAATTACTGGTAACTCAGATGCGTGTATATATATATGGATTATGCTTTATAACGATGGCGAATTAAGAGTCCATTTTTAAAGGCCTCAAGATGCAATCATTCTGTCTTGATGGCTGTTATGATGTACATCATGGATGTCTGGGCTCATGTTTCCATTTAGAAAGGTCTTTCTTTCTAGTAGCAAATGTAGGCAGTTATCAGGCATGATTCTTCGGTCTTCTGCTAGGGCTCTCTCTGAGGATGGACAATGCAGGAGGGTGAAGATAAAACTACTCTGTTTAGGTATGACTTATATAAAGATTTACATATTGGTGGAGACTGTAGAATAAGAAGATGATGATTGTTAGAGCAAAGAAAAACTTTAGTATTTGTATCTTTTAACTCTTTTTTTACATTAATTAATTAATGGAAGTCTACCAAATGCTTTTATTTTTTACAAGCTCTTAAAAGCACCATATGATTTTACACTATTGTTAAACAAACAACTTTATATTACCTCATTTTTCTTAATGGATCTTAAGTTAAATTTTTACTTAATCTATTTTGTGCATTAGCTAATTTCTTTATCTGCTAATGCAATACTTTTTTATATTTGCCGATGAAATAATTTATTTTACTTTAAACTTTTTTCTATAATTTCTAAATTATATACATTTAAATTTGTTTTATAATTTACAATTTATTTTAATATTATATACGCACATATATCATTAATCATTTATTTTAATATCCATTCACTATGGTTGGCTTTATGGTCTGTGGTTAAATAAACAGTGAATTATAAAGCACACATATATATGGCTATATGTACAGCTTCAATATCAAATTAGAAAGTCCAATTATTTTTAATAGTAATTTGTCCCATTTTTTTTCAAAAATTCTATAAGTATTGTTTCAAATCCAACAGCTTTACCATTTTTCATTTGTTTCATCAATTTGAATATATTAAAATATTTAATCATGGGGTTATCCATTTATATTTACTTAATTAAAAAGCACTTTACCTAGAACAGTAGTTCCAGGCCAATAGTTAAAGCAAAACTGTCAGGCTGATTGCATTCAAAAGGACAGTTTTATTTTAACTTTTCACCTGGGACAGTTGTATTTCATAAGCTACTGTTCTAAGTAAAGTATTTTCTAATTAAGTAATTATAAATGGATAATTTCCACATATTAAATATTTCCATCTAAAACATTCATTAAAATATATATTATAATTTAATATATTACATATATAAATGGTGTTTAAATGATTAATATAATAATTACAAGACCTACTTTGTTGATTAACATTGAGACAATAAAAAGGAGACTTTATTTAAATTATCAGCAAAATTCACATTCACACTTCAATATTGAATTAAGCCTTTCAAGTTTACTTAAATAGAAATCAAGTTGCTATGTTCAATGATCTCAAATGGTTTTCTAAGCAACTAATGGCATCAAGTTTGATTAATAAAAACATATGTTTTGCAAAACAATAGTTGATTTTTCATTAAATTTTGTTTTTATAAGTTCATAAATTTCTACAGAGGGCCTAATTAAAACATTTGTATTTTACATATAATTGTAATTTTATTATTTAATATTTATATATTTAAATGTTTATTTAAAATAAAGTTATTTACAAATGAACTGGATTACAAGATCTGCTTTGTCAATTAACATTAAAGCAATACAAATTATCTTTAAAATTCTTTTTCAAACTTCGATATCATATTGCACATTGCATGTCTATTTATATCAAAATTGAGTTACTATATTTTATATGATCACAACTGGTGTTTCTAGCAACTGTTAGGAACAGGGTTGTCTGACATACAAATAAACTAATCCTACAAGAAATTAATTGACTTTTTATCAAATGTCATATATAAGTTCACAATTTTTTATAGGGGATGTAAGTAAAATACAAATAGTATCTTATATGTTTAACTTTCTAATATTCATGTTTCTTTTTTTCATGGCTTGTTTTCTCCAGGAATAGCATGGTAATTTTGTGGCTTTAAATTGCTGTTTTCTCATTATTGGAACTGATATTGATGCAGGGTTCTTTTAAACAAAATGTCTGTGAGTCTGCTTTTATTGATTTATTAATTTAAAAAAATCTGAAAAGGTCATATGTTATAGGCAATCAAGTAACATCTAACATTTTTACATTATTGTTAATCACAAGAAACCAGTTCTTCAAGGAATCCTTTCATTGTAGTCTCAGTTTCAAGCAAAATTTTTGGAATAAAACATATTTCTTATTTGTGAGCTCTTTATATAATATTTGTAATAAAAGCTTATTAAATTAGTCATGTGACACATGATTTGATTTCTTTCTAATGTTGTTTCTTGTTTATTAAATATTTTTGTTTATTTATACACATTAAATGGTTGATAATTATTTAAAACAAAAATAATACAAATACATGGTTTTATTTTATTCATTTATATTTTATTTTTAAAATACAAGTCAATAAATTTGACTTGTCACAGATATAACAAAAAAAAAATCACAGCAAGGTTTGACCATGCTCATTTTTTACCTATCAGAATTGGCATGGTTTTAATCTCTTTTCAAATGTTGTAACAATTATAAAGCAAACATCAGATTTTAACCTGTTCAAATAAAAATATGCCACGTTAAAATTTTAAGAAATTGATGTGAGATACAATTTTTACAATAACTTCAGTTTTAACAATACTAAAGGAAAATGTTATGTATTGTTAGAAAATAGAAATACCAAGGGGGAAAAAATGAGGTTAAAAATAGTGATTGTCATTAAAAAACTCAGAAAACAAAAGAATTTCAATATTATGAAAAATTATTATTTCATTGCTTGATCATAATTTCTCGTTAAAGTTTTTAAATTACATTTTTACTGATAATTTCATTATATTCTTTATAAAATTTTGATCCAAATGATATATAATACTTCTTTTTTTTAAGTGTCATAGCATCGGCCGGGACACGAACCCGCAACCCGGGCACCTGCCTGCAAGTGCAAGGCAGTCACGCTGACCTCTTGACCACCAATGCAAGATATAATACTTCTTACCTGATGTAATTCATTGTTTCAATACTTATAAATACAGCAAGGTGAGAATACTTCATTTTTACTTGTATCCCACAAGTTAAAAAATCTCAAGGCATATGTAAGAAAAATGTTTTGCCCCTAATAAAAGGACAAAATCAAATATTAATCAAACAAAGCAAAACTCTCCATACAGTATTGCCACCCTGTGCCAACCAGAGTAATCAATGAATGCCAGAAGGCTTGTGCATAAAATCCCTATCTCTCCATACAGTATTGCCACCCTGTGCCAACCAGAGTAATCAATGAATGCCAATATTGGATGAGTAGGCATTAGATAGGGATTTTATGCACAAGCCTTCTGGCATTCATTGATTACTCTGGTTGGCACAGGGTGGCAATACTGTATGGAGAGTTTTGCTTTGTTTATAAACAAATATGTGCTAGTATAAGAGATAGTGATCATGTGATATTAATCAAACAATAATTATTGTGAATCAAATATTATGAAATTATTTTTAACAAATTATAATAATAAAAAAAAAAAACAATTCAATCAGTATGACATTGTAAAAAAAAAATGGGAGGAAGAGGGAAAAATTACTAATTGATATTATTTGCGATTCTAAATATGATAAAATAAAAAGGCATATAATTTAAAATTCTAAGTAAGATCATTATTGTAATATACACTTGTATATACATCATAAAACTATGATGTATTTGTATCATGCAAACCCTTCTGGTAAAAGCTCTGAAAACTTCATAGAATAAAAAACAAAGTGCACTACAAATTTGACATCTAAGTTTTTCATTCCTCACTCAAAACTATTTTGATTTTAGACTTTTTATAAATCAATCTTGTTAAGAACATTTTTATACTGCATAAACATCACTAATAGAAAAAAAACATGACAATCAAAATAATATTTATTTAAATAACAAAAACAATTTATAAATTTAGAATCTGCAAAAATGTCTCACTTCAAGAATTAGTAAGGGGAAAAAAATGTAGGCATATATATTTCTTTTTTTTTATAATTTCATATTTAGAACTAAATGTAATTTTATAAATTCTAAGGAACATCCAAAAGCATTGTATTTATATTTTATCTCTTCATGGTTTAAGTTTTGCAGATGTTCATACTTATTTATACTATCTAATATATAAATGCAAAGTATTAAATATATTATTTCATACTATTGAATATTGTTATTAATAGAAGGAAACATAATACAATGATTCCATTTACCAATATTGGCAAAAGTATTCAGAAATCAAGCTGACACAGAATACTAATTTACATTGCACAGGTCTGTAATGGATCTAATTTTATAAATTGGTCAAAGTGACTACTTTTGTTATTTGGCATTTTTTCATGATAATTAAAATGCAGACATGCTAATAAATTATTGAGTCATTATGTCTGCAAAATATGACTGCCATAGACTGTCTCAGATTTACTTCATGGGATTTGCATAAAATTCTAAATACCATACTGAAAACACAGAGAACTGATGATCTGACACATTTTCACAATTATGTTTTTTTCTTTAATAAAGCATTTATTGATATTATTAATAATTTTACCATACATTTTCTTATCAAAAAATAAATAAATAATATCTAAAATTAAACACTCATGAGTAATAGGCAACTTCAAACCTAAACTCTTTGTAAAATTGCCTATATTCATCTGTTATTCCATTATGTTAAGTGACATATTATTAATTTGTTATGATACTACATCTGGTGTACTACTAATTTCAGAAGATATATAGTCTCTATTCCTTCTTCAATTTTTGGCTGGTAAATGAACTTCTTCTTCTGAAGGCAAATTATGATTAGATTATTCATTTGAATTGTTAGATGATAAAGTATCATTGAAATTCCAAAATCTAGAAATTGGAAACCATCAATACCTGAATCCATTATAGAATCCAATTCTTCCATTATAAAATTCATATTGTGTTTTTACTGTACAATGTAATAAACCAAGAGGAAAAAAATTAAATGAAGTTATCAATAAAAGCATTCATAAAAATCTAATTTTGGTCAGAGAAAAACATAGCATATACCATTTGAAGAGAATAAAAAGCATAGAAAATGAAGGTATTGGCACAAGCATAGTTCATTCAGTTTTTCCATAATTTTAAAACAGACCAAAAATTATAATTTTAAAAAATGTGTGGTATCTGCTCAATGCAGTTACAACTCATAAAGCAGAATCTGATAGATTTATCATAAATCCACATTTATTTTTCATATTAAGAAAATTGAATTCCTTAAGATTATTTACTTTCACATTTCTTGCATGACATTTTACATCCTTTATTCTTAATTGCAATCTCATTTTTTTCAATGTTTGCAAAGTTCAGATATGTGATTTTCTAGAATGGATTTCATTTGAAAAATTAAATTAAAAAAAAATCAAGTCCAATTGAGTGAGTTTTAGTATAAAATAAAGATGAGTTTTAATATAAAATAACGATTTTCTACAAAAATAAAAGATCGAGTATTTTTTTCCCCATATGTCATAGCATCAGCCAGGACGTGAACCCACACTCGTCTGCAACCAACTACTTGCTTGCAAGGCAAGTGTGATGACCCCTCGGCTGAGATCGAGTATTTTCAAAAACTTTCTTCAGGAATAACAATAGATAATGTTTTAATTCGAAAGGATTAAGTGTTGTTTATATTTACACACACATAATTTATCAAATTTCATTATTACATTTAAAAATGCTAATATTAATAAAGAGAGAATAAATGTTTATGATAGTGTTTCTTGAAAATTATGATAGAGAACATGGAAAATTGCCAGTATTAATAATTCATTGATTAAGATAATTAAGGAAATGTATAAAAAATAAATGTCAAGTAAAAATACATCAGAAATTGTCAGAATAATTTATGTCATATAAAGAAGTACTGCAGAAATGTTATAAGTCAGCAAGTCAATTCAAAATCTACATTGATATGGCTATGAAAGAGTCATTAACAATGTGTAAAAAAATATGGGCACAAGATTATATAATGATTATAACCAATTTATTATTTTGCGATGATCAGGTAATTATAATGCAGGGTATTACATATAATATAAAAACATTGGCTGAATATATCAAGTTGGGCCTAAATATCAACTTCGGAGAGGCATAATGCATTGATTATTTATGAATAAAAAAAGTAATAAAGTAGATAGTTTTTAATATTTGATATCAGTCATTGAAAAACATGCCTCATTAAAAAGAGAAATCTAGAAGACTTGGCAAAATAAGGCAGTCAATAAAAATAAACAACTCAGTATATTTTGATTATTATAAACTCATTATAATCAAGTATTTGGAAAAGGTAATACTATACTTAATATTCAATAGCACTAAGTATGCATTCAGCAGACCACTGGCAGAATTATAGGGCTGTTTTGTTTTGTATTTCATATTAATTATTACCTTTTTTAATACTCAATTATAATGAGTTTATAATAATTACAATAATTAAAAACATAAAATTAAATATCATTTAGTATATAGTGTTGAAAATTAAAAGAGATATATAATACATAGTTCAAAAGTTATTCTTATATAAAGAAGAAATATGGATTATAGAAAGAAAAAAAATCATAGAGATTATTGGCAATAAAAATGAATTATTGGAGATTATTGACAATAAAAATGAATTATAGAAGATCAGAAAAAAATTGAGAATAGCAAAAGGATAAATCAAACTGACTGGGAAGTTATTGGAGTAAAGAAATGTGATAATAATTGTAACAAAGAGATTATAATGGTATGGAAATATTAGAAAAATAAATAAGGACAGAATTCTCAGAATAATAATTTATTAGTAAGAAAAGATTAGGAACAGTAGAGTAATGTCAAGAAAATGATAGAAAGAAGACATGGAAAAAATTGTTCATAAAAAATGGATACTATATGTAAGAGATAAAAAGAAAGAAAATACAAAGCAGTATTAATGAGAATAACCCCTACAGTGAAAAAATCCTAAAGGAAAAGTAATTAAAAATAATGTTCATCATATATAGTAATAATATGTACTAAAATATATTGAAACAATATCAGCAAAAAATAATAATGCTTTCTTTATTATATAATTAAAAATAAATTTTCATCAGACACAATAAGAAAAAGTTTAAAAAAGTTGAAGAATGTTTACATGTACTAAAAAATAATTGCTTAACTAATTTTTATTTAAACTTTTTCAATAATAGAAACATGTATTTTTTCAAATCCATTTTGTATGAAGATAAACATTATTGTAGTAATTATATATTGGTCTATTTCCATGATTTAAAATTAAATGTTAAATGTCTTTAAAAAAATCAACTTTATTTGATGATGGAAATAACTCATTATATAAGTATTATTAAAGTATCATTAATCTACACTCTCAGACAAATATAAACAATATTCTCACAAAAAAGATTTATTCATGTAGATGTTTAAAATTACATATAATTGATTGTATATTATATTTATTAATCATTTGTCATTTTTATTCAATTAGACAGTGCTTGTCTTAAAATAATTGGTGAATGAAAGTTTCACTTATTAAATACTGACAAAAAAAAAAACAAGTACAAAAACATTGATATTGTAAGAAACATTATGCATCAAAAATTAAAATGGACATTATGTTAATTTGAACTTTTTACTTTATGCATGATTTATTTTAATTTAAGATAACATGATTCAACAAGATATGAACTTCATCCATGGATCAAATGATAAATGTAAAATGTTTAAAAAACCATCATTTTAAAAAAATATGATGTTTTTTCAATAATTATTTCCATCCCTCGTCATTTTTATTTTTAGTACTAAACTTTTTTTAAAATTATATGATGAAATTTTAAATTATTAGTAATCATTATAATTGCTTATTTTATATACAATATTTCTAATTTCTGAGACCTTTTGGTACATTTTTAAGACTGACACAAAAAGAAATAAATTTCCTAAAATTTTCATTTTTTATGTCAGTCATTTTTAATTGCATCAAGACATATACTTGCTTCTAGTGAACCACTTGGAAGCTATGTGAGAGTGTTTACAAACATAATTAATATTAATTTACATTTTTTTATAAAAATGATTTGTTACTTCCAACAATAATTTTAATACATCTAGAATTTATAACTAATAGCTCACTCTTAGAATTTAAACATATGACTGTAGATATTTTAAAAAGTGATGATTTTCAACCCAACCATAGTAATGCAGTCTGTGGACTTGAGAATTATAAATGTATTATGTCTTTTTGTTTTCTAACAGAGATGAATGTTATAGAAATGTGTTTTTCAATTGATCTGGAATTTACTTTCTCTCAAACTAAAATATCTGCTGAAAATATTCTGCGATTCTCAGAAATTTTTTTTTGCTGTTTTAGAAATCTAATTATTTGGGGATTTGTGGTTTGTTTGTTTTTTTTTTTTAAAAAAAATGCTTGTATATTCAATTAAGGCATACTAAAAAAAAAAAACCAACATAAATAATGATTTTTTCTCTTTCATTTTTTAAAAGATTGCAATTACTATACATGGGGAAAGAGTACGAAATTAACTAATCTCTATAGAAAACCAGAGGAGAAAATGATATTACTCATTTGACTATCCAAATAGCTGAAAGTAAAGTTTAATACTTCCCATTCCTTGTATTTACTCTCTACCTAAAAGTAATGTGATAATCAAAACATTTAATTAAAGATCAGTTGCTGAGTGTTCAACTGGTTTGATTACGGGGTCGCTTTTAAAAAAAAAAAAACTAATTTAGAACTTTCATCTGCCCGAAAAAAATGCCAAGCTCTTCCTAACGTTATTGGAAATCATAGATGAGTGCTCTACAGACTACACCAAAAGTCTGCTTTTTTTCAAAACTTATACATTAATGCGCTTGTATAATTATAGTTTAGTTTCAAACTATCTAAAAAAAAAAAAAGAATATATTTTTGTTTTTGTGAGAAATAATTAATTAATCATAAATTTTTTTTTAAAAAATCTTTAATACTGTATCTGCATAAAAAACTAATTACTGTATTTATTATGAGGTAAAGTTTTAAAAGATTTGTTTGATAATGTTTCACTGACAAATTTGAAAATTAAAGTTTATAATATTTAATGAGATATTAAAATGCTGAGCATATCGTAAGGAAAACAGTAAATCTCTTGAATTTCAAAATATTCTTACCTATTTATATACTTATGATAAGTCTAAAATAAAAAATTCCTCAATTAGAGACGTGGTAGAATTATTTTCATTATACCACATTTTTTATCTTGTTTATTTCTCACACGAAATTAACATTTACTTATACAAAAATGCATCAGTTAAAAATGCACCCACATAATTAGAGAAGAGTGAACGAATGTAAATCAAAAAAAGTATAGTTGTTATTTGAAATTAGCTCATTAGTATTCCTATACCCAAAGTTAGCTTAAGCAAAAAATATTACAACTAGAAGTAATTTAATTATATTGCTACAAAAGGAAGAACGTTAAATTCTAACATTAAACAAAAATATTTCTCTTTTTAAAGATAAGCTGAAATAACTATAAGGTTCTTAGTAGCTTAATGATTATCAGAATAATTTTTCGTTTGATTTTATGCATAAAAAAAAGTTTTACAAAAATTATTCCGTCTCAACAAATTAATGAAAAACAAAAACAAACATAAATATTCAAAAAATTTAAACCACTAAACATCATATGATCACCATTTCTTATGCTTGCTCATAATTGTTATTAAAACAGGCAAAACTCTCTATACAGTAGTGCCACTCAGTGCAAGCCAGAGTAATCAATGGATGTCAAAACTGAGTGGCACTACTGTATGCAGAGTTTTGCCTGTTTTAATAAAAGTTATGAGTAAGCATATGAAATGGTGATCATGTGATGTTTAATGGTTTAATACCAATCCTGCCTAATAGAATAGTGGTGGCTATGGTTATTAAAGAACCAAAGACACCAAAATGTATGGGTACTGAACTGAGTTCAGACCTATATGATTATATAAGCTAATGAGATTTGATTGAAAATATTATTGTATTTTCAATTTTATTCTCATAGTTTTGTAGTTAAGTAGAGATAAAAAGTGGCTGCTGGAGGGTTGCATTAAATCCTAAGATCTAGGTGCAGTGCTCTCAGATCCAAGGCTCCTCACTGATGAAGGCCACAAGCCAGAAACTAGTCTGGGGATATTGGATGAGTAGGCACTAGTTAGGGATTTTATGCACAAGCCTTCTGGCATCCATTGATTACTCTGGCTTGCACTGAGTGGCACTACTGTATGGAGAGTTTTGCCTGTTATAATTCAAAAAAATTATTAGTCTAATGTTTAAAAGCCCCTGTTCAATTATATAAAAGCATTATAATTTCTCAACAACACCTTAAAAATTTTCTGTTATTTTTATTCAATAGTTATTTATTTTTTTATTCTTAATCTACTTATAAAGTTAATAAAAGTATTTTCAAAAAGTTTATTATAATTCTGTGGAATAAAAGCTCATTTTTACCTCCAAGTGCTATCTAAGGCATAAATAAAAATAGATTATTCCCCAATGCTTATAGGTGTCTAATAATTATTAATGCATTTTTTGTTTTTACAATCAGAACATCAATACCTTTTCTTTGATCAGTTCAATCAAGATTTGATACTTTATACTTTAGTTAATGATAGCTGGATATCTAGTCACTAACCAATGTTGGATAAGTAAAAAGGTTGACTATAAGCATGTTACCTGAAAAACAACAAGCAAAACCTACTTCTGACTTGAATTCAAGATTCAGTTGGATCTAAATTCAAATCTCATGTTCCTCACATGATAGACGGATATGCTAATAATGATTTCATCAGCACCTTCTCATATCTGATGTCATGATAATAAATAATCACTATAATCTAATACACCAAGTAATTGTAATTTCTTGCAAAAAAAAAGTATTTACTTTATTTTAAAATAAATTTACTATATAGAATAAAATCAAATTCATAGATATTTACAATATATGTAGCCTTTCTAAGTTTACATTTATATATATTTTTAAATAAATACATTGGTTTATAATTGAAGTAGATGTGCTACAAATGTTCAATTCTTGCTTCAATAACTATATATTAGCATGAAATTAGAAAACATTGTATACTCAAATTCATTTATCAAGTACATTATTAATCATTTTAATATTATAGACATAAAATAGATGAAAACAAAATCAGAATAAGATATTATTTAAAAAGCAGAAATTTTTAGGATTATAATAAATAATGGTGGATCAGTATATTACCATTGAAAATAAATAAATAAAATTATGTTAATATAAAAAATAACCTAAATCTTTTAAATTCCAAGACTACAAATCAAAATATATTTTTCTATTTTCCTCTGTACAGAAAAACTGCTGTCTAAAAGTCAAAACAATCATTGCATATTATTACAGACTATTTTATTATGGAACTTAATTATGAGAAAAAATGATACTCTTTCTGAAGTTAAGATCATTGGTACTATAATATAGTTTGTTAATTTATCATACATATTGTTTCTTTGTACTATTTCTCTATTCTCTATAAAGTTATATATCAGCTGCGAAAAACTTATAGGAGGGAACCAAAATATAATGTTTAATTTTTATCTAATATAGTTGCAATAAAGTATTTGAATGTACAAATAAATTTTCATCAGTATATTTTGTCTGAGAATATGTTATATTAAAAATATTGAAGTTTGGAGACATCTTTTCATATCTCAAGACATCATGCAGCAAGTATTTGTAAAGTACTTCAAAGTGCTTGAAATTATTTCTCTATATACTGAAATGTTACGAGTAATTGGTATTATATCATTCAAAAAAAAACTTGGGTAAGGAATTAATTGCTTATTAATTGATAACTTTTAAGGTTGCATTTTTAACTAGACAGAAATTGTTCATTTTTTTTTAGAATTAGATATCTACTTGAGAATCAGTTGCAGGTACTTCTTTTGACAGCCCTGGTTTTGACTGATATTATTTTAATTATTCCATTAGGAACTTTTAATGAAAAGTCAGAACTAGTCAAAATGAAAAACATAGGCTCAATGGAAATATTATATTGACTTGTTAAATAAAACACTATTTTAAAAAAAAATATTTTAGGCACTCAAAGAAGTTGTTTCTATTTACAATAAGTTGGTATATTTTTGAGAGAAATTATTCTTGAGTATGTAAATTTTCAAATTGAACTTTTATGCCCATTATCAAGTTTTGCTTTGGCAGTTATCTTCAATAATACTTTCTGTAAATGTACTTTTGATATGAAAAGAAATCTTTATTACTTGTACTATAGTTTGAGAATTTTTTTAAGGGAATTTTATTTTTGCAGAAAAATCATTCGATTAAAGGAAAAAACCGGGCAAGAATATTATTATTCAATACTAACTAAAAGACTTATCTCTTCCTTTTTTAATCTCAATTTTTTGATACACTACAAATAAATTATAATAAGTATTATGGAAATATAATAAAATAAATAACACAATGTAGGCATATAAGCACAAGCATGTATATTAAATTTCTGCTGGTTATATATAAAATATTTACTGAAGTCAACATAAAACTTCCATAAACAACTTTAGGTTCAATGCAATCAAAACAACAGGTTAGTTTACAACACAAGTCAATTTAGTGTGATAACACATAATGTCTGGAAGTCATTAATTAACTTTGCTCTCAAAAGGATCCTCATAGATAAGTATATGAAATTTCTACTGACTATTACCTTTGGCAGAAGAGCTTAATTGGTTAGAGCATTACCTTAAATTCAATATTTACAAATCTAAAGATCTAAGATTCAGGTTTGATTCCACACTACTACTGTCACTGGTTAGTCCAATAACATCTGAAGAAGAGAGAATAATAATCAAAGAAATAGTATTAATATAGTTATAATTCACTATAATAAACCACATCCAGAAATTAAGAAAAAATATAACAAATGAAAAAAAAACATGATTATGGCTTATCTTTTGTGGACTAAATAAATAATTGAATGATTGGTCAAATGGCATTCAGCACTAAAAATGATAAAAAATTTTCTATAAATTGCACATTTTTTTTCTCAAGTCTATTATTTTATCATTTCATTAGGTTATGCAGGGCATCATTTCATGATTATAAAAACAGCATTGATTCTAAAGGCATTTTTGATGTGAATAAGCTTTGAAAATATGCTATAAATCCATTCTTTTACCAAATTCTTAAAAAATGTCAATGCAAAAGCAATAATTGGATTTCAAAATAATTACTGATAAGAATATATGACAGAGTGATTTTATTTTCCAAAACTTGTATTGTTCATACACATTTTTTTCAGTAGTATAAGTGGTGGGTCTAATAGTAAAATTTTTAAAATCATTTATCACTTGAATAAAGTAAAATAAATAAATCTTAATTGGATCAATTGAGTAAAACTTCTAGAATTAACTATCATCTTAAAGCTCGAGCATTGACACAATGATTTTCTAGGCAGCTGAACAACCATTTAGTTACTTTTTTAGGGAACATTTTTATTGACAAAAGTGAATGGAATAAGAAGTAAAAAAATAAACTTACATCACTCAAATCAATATTTTTAGATATGTGGTTGTTTTTACAAACAATATTTTAGAGCTGCAGGAAATATGAAATGAGCTATTAGATGAAAACAAAAAAATATTTTACAACTAAAAAAGACTATCAATAATAACTTTAGAAAAAAGTATCCATTATAAATATTTTAAATCAATTTAGTAATATAAAAGGGAACATAATAACTGGTTTTAATTATACTTAAACTTGCATTGAGTAAGTTAGGTAGAAATAATTGATTATTAAAAAGGAATTGTACAACTAAAATGAAAGATTTTAAGTAGATATGTTCTATTAGTGCTTTTTTGGATATTTAATAAAAAAGTATAATATGAAGATATTATATAAAAGCATGGGACAATCTATGTTGAAATTAACAAAAAAAAATTAAAGTGAAATGTGTTCAACAGAGCAAATAAAAAACATTGAATTGTCGACATAATAAAAAGTTCAAAACTGAGCTGGTTAGACATATTTTTAGATGAAAAGTTAATAAATGAACACCTGAAATACGAAATTTGCAAGCCAAAAGATTTTAAAATTTTTAGAAAGAGACGATATACATAATAAATGGTGACAAGAGAAAGTTTGTTGGTATGAAATAGAAAAAGAATGTTATAGGTGAAAAATACAAGAAAAAAATTGAAAATGATTGTAGATCAATAATTTTTGAAAATTTATTATTTTGTTTAAGCTCTGCCTCTTCTCCATTTTAAAAGCTATTCTTTATTATCATCTTTAAATTAATCAATGATTACAGTATAAAATAATACTCATTTGTTAAGTTATCTTAAATATGCTAATGGGGATGATATTAATAGTAACAATTTATAATCACATTGTAATGAAAGCTGTATAAAAATATCCCCATAATAAATTCCCTGCAAGCCAAAGTAAATTAATTGATGAAAGCAAGAAGTGCACATATCAAACATCATAGTGCCACAAGATAAAAACAATAGGATGCATGACCATATATATAGAAACATATATATTATTTACATAAATTTTAAACTAATCAAACGTTTTGTTAACAAAATGGTTATTTTAACCATAAAAAAAGTCATGTGGCTTTATTGATCAAGATTTTATAAGAAGTTCAAGTATCAGAGTCGATTCTGAGATCTCCCAAACCCAAGTCGGACACTCTAATTTATAAACACAACACATACACATATGGCGATGAAAGATGTCATATAAATCTGAAATCATAAAAGGAAATAAAAAAACTCTTATTTACAAAACCTATTCAATGTATCCACCATTATTTTGCATACCCAAATGCAGTTGCTTTGTTTGATCTTTTTTTTACGTCTATTTAGAAGAATATTTAGATTGTTTCTTTTTTACTTAAGTAGATTTACAGCTTATATATATATATATATATATGCTGTAAATCTACTTAAGTAAAAAAGAAACAATACTTAAGTAGATTTACAGCATATATATATATATATACATTATGTGTGATTAGAGGAGATTTGAACCCAGACTTTCAAGCTTCCTTTAATCATCTGTTCTATCTTATACAACTGATACACATTGTCACATACATGTAAAAAAGATAAATGACCTCCAATATTCGTAATTTGTGCTGAATCAGCACTCATAGTTGATCTGGATCATCATCTCCTCACATATATATAATCAGTGCTCACTTTATATTAATATAGCAAATCTTCAAACTTTAATGGACAGGCTTTTCAATCTTCTCCACTCTCCAGCCATTCATATCATTAAAAGTCTGATAATGGCATGTTCAAAGCCATTGTTTTCCAATTCCTTTGTCACACATAAGTCATTCTGACCCATCATATGTAAAACCTTAAGTGCATTTAAATACACAGAAGAGGAATGGGCAGAATATAGGCTGAATATGTAATATTTAAATATAAGTATATTATATATGCTTTAAACTAGATGTAATTAGAGAGGATTGACAATGGAATTGGCAAACAAGAGCATTGAACATGTCATCATCAGATTTTCAATGATATGTTTAGATAAAGTGTTGGAGAGTAGAGAAAGATTAAAGCCTACCAATAAAAGTTTGAAGATTTGTTCTCTTAGCATAAACTGCGCACTGATTATACATATATAAGAGATGAGTGCTGGTTCAGCATGAAATATGTATATTGAAGATCGCTTATCTCTTTCACATGTATGTGATCATATGTATTGGTTATATAAGAAGGAATGGATGATTAAAGGTATTTTGAAAGTCTGGATTCAAATCCCTTCTAATTACATCTAGCTTATACAATAAACTTGTATTTAAATATTACACATTGTGTGTAAAATATACAACATTCAAGATTAAATTTCCAGAAGCGACTGTTAATCTTAAAAATTGATTTGCCCTTTAGCACAGCCTTAGACATGTTTTGCAATAAAAATGCTAACAATAACTTTTGGAAATTTAATTTCTCACATTACACATATTAAGCGCTGTAATTGTTTAGCTTTATATATATATTAAAACCCTTATGGTATAATGGCAACTTATGATTCGGATTAGCAATTTTTTTCAGGTTCAAATCAACCTTAGGATTTTTTTTCCAGATAACCAGTCTGTAGCCAATCTAAATAGCTCTACATTATTTGTTTAAGTAATGGGTGTCTATCTTATTTTATCTACAAGATGAAAAAAAAAACTAGTCAAACCATCCATCATCTTGATTGTCAAACTTAGTAATAATGTTTTCATTTTCACACGAGAGAAGATTATTGGAAATATCCTTGCCATGCATATATCTATTGAAAAACTATTTTATGTATGCATATCCAGAGTGATATTTCCTTTTACTGTGTAAAATGAAACTAGTATTGCAAAATTACATTTTCAGTCAGTGATAGTTTGTAAAATTATGTTTGGGCGGGCAGGGAAGGGGGCTAAGAGTTATTGACACTAAATCAATTTACATTCTAAATGGGGTCTACTGAATTGTGAGTTTAAAAACAAAGTCAGAATCTGGAACAGATCATGAGATAAAAGCTTATGAAGCCATTTTTTTAATGAAGTAATTGTTTGAATATTTGAATTTCATTTTATCTGTTTCATAATTTATTGGAATAAAAGCTTTGTGGTCTTAATTTGTAATATTATTTACAATTTGCTCCATAGAATACAGATTACTATCTCTTGAGATCCTGTAATAAATGTAGAGGATTACGCATATGATTGGAGACATATGACATTACAACTCTTAACTTCTATTAATAAATTTTGTAAAAATAACTTAGTTAAGAATCATTATTAAGTTATGTATCCTTCATTAGTGTTGTAATTTTTTTTAAAAAAAAATATATTAGTGTTACTTCCTCATGTCATATACAATTAATATTAGTTTATCATTAAATGACACTCAGGTATTGGAAGGGAAATGTTTAAAATACTGGACGCGATGCAAAAACATCAGTATAAATATTTATTTGCAGAAATTAAGAAATAAAAAAAGGATTGTGTTTTCTTACATTGTTACTAGGATCACTTTAATGATACATAAAGTATTTTTAAAAAAAGTAATTTTGACCAACGAATAGCTAATAAAAAGGCAAGTGATTAGTAGCATGAGATGTATATTTTGTCAGCGAGCAGTCATATTTATCATTTCCATATATATATATAGAAGAAACTACAATAGATGAATAACTGAAGCCAGAAATTGGAACTTTTAAGAAATTCTAAAAACCTGGAAAAAAGATTATGTATAAGATTAATAGAAGAAATTAAAAACATTTTGGAATATTGTTGCAAAAAAACTTATTGATTGGAGAAAGTAGATTCAACTTAGAAAGAGATCTTTATTCTCCATTGGATTAAGAACGATTGCAAATGACGATATTTCTCTGGCATATTGTTATTTTATTTTTGCCATCATATAGTGCTAAACTGATTTTAAAAAGATGATAAGGAGTATGTAAGAGAAATATTAATGACAGTTTTATAAAAATGAGAATAAGCTTTTGGGGTAAAAAATTGAACCAAGTAAATTTAAAGCAAAATTGAAATTTTGAAAGGATTTAGAAAAATGGAATATTTGTATCTAAAACTGCTGAACTGTTACATGTTTGAAGATTGCTATTCTAATAGATGTAAGAGAAATTGCAATCAAAAATATAAATCCTTAACCAGGAAGTAAATCCTTTTGAAATGAATGCACTTCGAGACACTTCAGTGTTTTTATGAAATAAATCACTGTGACCTTTACAATGAGAAAATGTATCATGAATATGATGATTAAAATCCAGTTTTTGGATGTTAAATGATGTGATATACGAGCTGTGTTATTATTCAAAAACATAAATAATATCTGACCATATAATATACTTCTGGCAATGCATTGTCACTGTTACTTATATCAGAATTACTGGCTCTGAAATAATAGTTTGAGTATAAATAAATATTCTGTTTATAGGTAAAACTTGTAATAGGGGGTTTTGTGAAGAACTAGAGTGGCAAAATATTTGCTTATTTTTGCAGCACTTTATTTTATGATAGTTTTATATTTTGATACCTATATTTTTTTAGCTATCAATTTCACACATTAAGTACCGAATTCTCGAAACTTTTATCGGTTTTCTATTCTTTGACATTTAATAAAATTCATCATTAATCTTGAGATAATTTATCTTAAAACACTAAACCTGTTTACAATTTTGAAAACAATTCTCTAGCTAAACATGTATCAATATTTTAACCTATTTTAAATTGCAAATAATTCCAAAGGCTTCTGAAAGTGATATTAACTCGTAAAACCCTCAGGATTTTTTCTGCAATTAAAAAAACAAAAGAAGCTGTGCAACAAAATATCAAAAGTATAAGCTAATAGAACAGATATTTTGTTTCATTTTGACCAACTTTTGTATAAGTAAATTCATGACTATTATCTCCATACTCACGAATTAACTCATATATTTTCATTTAAATATGTGTGTGCATTCAACTTTTCTGACTGATAATGGAATCATACAAGCCTTTGTTCCATTTACCTGTATGTCATGCATTTAAACTAAATATTTTGCTATAGGATCTGCCCATATATAATGAAACCGGTTGTCACACTTTTTTTGAATTAAATAAAATAAATTTAATTTTTAAATCTTCTGATTTTCTAATATAATTAAATTTCTCTTTTTAAATTAAAATATATTCATTTAAAAGAGAAGGAAAAAAAATGTCATAAATTTTTTAATCACATGATCAGAAGTGTTGACATTTTCTAAGTTCATTAATCATAGAGATTATATGATCAGAATTCTTAATTCGCCGTTTATTTACATAAATTACATTTAGGCCTTTATTTCCTTTTCTGAGTTAATTCCAAAGAAATTTTAAAATAGCAGCATTAATTTACGTAATGATGACATTAGATGTAGTTTAAACAAAAGCAACTAAAATCAGGCATAAGATTTCATTAACTTGAATCGTTACATTCATTCAAAATATTTTCTGGTCAATTAAATGCGATGACGTGTTTACTCTATGGTTGATGAAGCAGTCTAAAGTTTTATCCAAAGTAAACTTTATTATTCGAAAACTTTAGCGGGAAAGTAATATCTTTAGGTACATTGTACATCGATATTTTTATCCTTTCATAATGTTTTTATTTTTAATTTTTGAAATTACCTAACCCATTTATATATATTCGTTACCTTGTTTTTAGTTTTTTAAATATTGTACGTATATAAAAGGTTTATCGTTGTTGTGTTTGTGTGTGTATCAATGTTAAGTGAAAAAAAAATAAAACTATGCTTCTGGGGATTTTGAAAGAACTTGCCTTAAAATTACAAAAAAAAAAAAATCAAGTCAGATGTCATATGACCTAATTAAATAAGCTTGCATTACAAAATGTAAATTAGGTCATGTGACATCTGAATTGATTTTTTTGTAATTTTATTTTTGTTATTAAGGCTTTGGCGATTTTATACTGCTAAAGTTCTTATTATATGGTGTATCTGAACTTAGTTCAGTCCCATATGGCTATTTAAGTTACATAGCTGGATTGAAAGACATATGGATGTCTGAAAATTTCAGATTTTCTACTTAATAGTTAGATAAAGTACTGGGCTTGTCCTGGTATTTCTAATCTAATGCTTGAATATCCTGGCACCTCACTGACGACGCCAGGTCTGGGATTGGGGATATTCTGCAAAGCTTGTTAAGAGCTTATTTGCGAGCCCTATATATAATATAAAACTTGGCTTGTGTATTTTTTGGGTATATAATTTTGAGAATCATTTTCTTGCATTTCTTATATTCACTAATTCTCTAAAGAATATCACCTTTTTTTATTTTATGTTTTATTAAATTAATTATCTGACAATTAATAAATTTTGCTTTACAAGTCAATGAATAAAATAAATAATAAAATGGTAGTAAATTATGTTATATAATAACTATAGCTACATAGATAGATATAGGTGGAATATATATTTGCAAACATCATCATCATTGTCAACTATTATTAATCCACTGCACAATAAAGATCTCACCAAGTTCCCTTCTCCACATCAACCCCATACACCTTATTTCATCCATCCATCTCACATATGGTATCTTTCTGGATCTTTTACAATCTCTTGGGGTCCAGTTTAAGATTTCAACTGTTCATTTATTATAATCTTTTCTAGAAATATGTCCAGCCCAACTCGATTTCAAACTCTTAATTCTTTCAAAAATGTTAGTAACACCCATTTGTTCTCTTACCCATGTATTACATTTTCGATCTAATCTTGTTATCCCCTAACACACATCTCTCCATACTTCAATGTCTGAAGTCTTTGTATTGCTCTTCTGTTAAGAATCCAAGTCTCAGATCCATACGTAAGAATTGGCAAAACACATTTATTAAAAACCTTCATTTTCCAATGCATGGGTGTATTTCCTTTTAATATTAAATTATTTTTACCAAAAGCATGCACTCGAACCAACATTAATTCTATGATTAATTTCATCAATTATGTTTCCCACTGTGATAATAATCTGACCAAGATATTTTAAACTCACTGTTATCAATCTTTATTTTTTTTATCTTTTGAGCAAATCCATTGAATAGTATGTTAGTCTTTTTAATGTTTACCTATAATCCTACTTTCTTACTTTTATCTGATAACTCTTATAACATTTCCTGAAATTCTGAAGCATTATTGTCAAAAAGAACTATATCATCTTCTAAATGACTTAAATAATCTTATTTATTTTTATTCTTTTAGCTTTCCATTTTAATTCACAAAATACTTTTTGCAGTACTGCTGTAAAAAGTTGTGGAGATATGGAGTCACCATCCATTACACTTTTTTCAATGTTAACCTTCCTAGTATCATTATGTAATTCAATTGTTGCTATTACATTTTTATAAATATTTTTCAGAATATGACAGTATCTTGGGTCTATACCTTGATAATCCAATGCTTTAATCATTGAAGAAAAGCTTATAGAATCAAATGCTTTTTCATAATCTACAAATCCAAAGCATAATGGCAATTCATATTCATTTGTTCTTTATATAACTTCTTACAATAGTTGGATATTATCCACTGTATTAAAACCACTTTTAAACCCAGCTTGTTCTTTTGGTTAGTTGAAACCAAAAATTCCCCATTCACGAGTTGTAATTATCTTGCTAAAAATTTGTATAAAATTGGTAATAGACTGATAGGTCTGTAATTTCTAATATATTTTTTATCACCTACTTTAAATATTAATAGTGTACTCTTCTAATCATCTGGCAAATCTTTATCATTTAGAGCTTTGATATATAAATTTGCCAATTTTTTTCTATTTCTTCACCTGTTTCTTTTAAGATATCGATTATAATTCCATTATTACCTGGAGCTTTTCTCTTCATAAATTTAATTGCATGCCTCACTACTTGATTTAAAATCATGGAAAATTCAGAAGATATAATAGTTGTTGGAGATACTTGTTTTTTATTACTATATAATTCTTGATAGAACTCTTTTATCCATTCCATGATGTCATCTCTCTTTTTAGCAATAGTTCTATCTTTTTTCTTATTGCAGATACACACTTTCTACCAATAGCAAAATATTGTTTTAAACTCTTGAAACCTTTTTTTTTCTTCTATAGCTTTCTTTGCTAGTTCACAATTATAATTTGTTATATCAATATCAACATTTTTGCATGATTTTACAAAATTTGAGATATTTAATCCCTCTTCATGCATCATTTTTATATATATCTGCATATTCCTTCTTTGATTTATAAATTATCTAGTCTCAGTAGAAATTTTATTGGTCAATTACTGCTTTTTTCTACTAGCTATCTTTGTTGCAGTTTTTAAAAGTCTATCAGTTATTTTCCTGTTAATTTCATTTAAATCTGAATCATGTCCAAAATCTGCTAATATTTGCAAATGATTTGCAAGTTCTAATTTAAATTCATTAGAATGTTTCTGAAGATTAGGAGTAACAACCATGGATATTGTTTTTTTTTAATAGTTTTTGTCTTTCTAATTTTCCATTATCATGTATCTTACATTTCACTAATCTATGATCACTTCCTCTGTTTAATTTATTAAGAACATTACAATCTTGAAATATGTATTTTCTGTTTGTCAAAATATAATTGAATTCTGCAGTACCTTCATTTGTATGCTTCCATGTCCATTTTCTTTTAACCGTTTTTGTCAAAAAAGAATTCATAATATGTTTTTCTTTTTTTGAAAATTCCACAAGTCGATGTCTTCTCTCATTTTTATTACCAAGAACCAAATTTATCTACATCACTTTCATCTTTCATTTGTTTACCAATTCTAGAATTAAAATCTCCCATAACAATTTTAAAATGTTAGTTGGTCTGATCAAAAGCCTTTTGTATATTCATATAAAAATCTTCTACTACTTCATCACTATGATAACTTGTGCATAAATCTGAATTATCTGCATTTGGTATCTGTTATTAAGTTAAATAACTAATCTTACCACTTTGTTGAATACACCATCACTCTCCATAATGTTGTTGTTCTACTTTTTATTTATAATGAATCCTATTCTACTTGTACTTCCAATCTTTGTGCCTTTGTAGTAGATTACATATCCACTGTTTAAATGAATTGTCTCTTCACCTTTTTTTCTATGTTTATTTAATCCCATTTAATATGAGACAGTTCTTTTAATTCTTGCAATCTTCCTTCATATGAAAGTGAGATCTGCATTTGTAAGCATCTAACTAAAAGATCATCATTAAATGGCAGTGTGAGTTCACAATCAGGGGATTCTTAGCAACCTCCCCCTTATGCTGCCTTGGCTGATCACTTTAGAGCCTCCTGGGAATAAGGGCTATGATTTACTTTTATCTGTCATGATTGTAAATATCTATTAGGAAAAAAAATTTTAATTGACACACACATTCATTCTGCTTTCAAGAAAATTAACTGATATTTCAGTTAAGAGTTATCACGCAACTGAGAAGAAAGGTCATGTCATTTTTTGATCTTAAACACACACACACACACACATATATATATATATAAGCATTAGAAATGACAAAATATATAAATAATAATAAATGAGTATGTGGTTAAATTAATATAAGCAGGAAACAATATAATGCAGTTATATTTTACAGTTTTGGGAAAAGTGACCCGACAATCAAAACTCTTATATGATTGAATTAAACATTGTGAAAAAGCATGAAGGAGAAAATTTTTCTAAACGTGATTATGTTTCAGGATGCTTTATCCAAAAAATGTAAGGGCTATTGTTTTACAATATAGCCTTCAATGAATTCTAAATTAAACAACATATGGGATCATAACTATAGCAATTATTATTAATGAGGTGAATGGTGTTTTAATTTGTTTGTTCTACCTTATTATCTTGATTGAAAAACTCCTTTGAAATCTTGCATAGATTGGAAGACTACTTTGCTGCTTTCGATTGTATTCTTTCACCAATTTTACCTAGACTGTCATATAACTGGCAGAAGTTTAGATTGAAATTATTTTGGTTAATAGAAAATGTAAATTTTTGGAAGTCTAGTAAATGAGACAATATTAATAATTTTAAATCACAATGACAAATAAATTGCAAGTTATTTGGTTTGGCTATAAAACATCTATTTGAACTTCTTTGTACTTTTAACCACTTAAAAGAATTTTTCAAGTTTGATTTGTATTCAAACATGAGCAAAAAAAACAATTAATTAATTATTACGTTATTGCAAAGTTATTACATACAACATACTTAATGACGTATATATTAACAACATTAATATTTGAAAAAAGGTAAACTCTGATAATCTGTCAATGTTGGGAAATCAAATATAACATTATAAGTATGACGGAAAAACATGGATTACCTAAATATCTAGTCACACAGTGATGCACCAAATGTAACTGACAAGTATTTAGTGGTGATTAGGCTAAATTTACAAGTGGATGATAAGAACAAAAAAAATATTTCTACAAATGTCAGTTTATTGCTCGAAACCAGTTGGTATGGAAATGGGAAGGTTCTGGATAGAGATTTTAAATATTTTCTCATACTGCACTTATCAATTAAGAGCTTGTTTGAGCTATTGGTATGCTTTCTGTATTACGTTTTTATAAATTCAAGCTTATAAAAGTAATGTCACGTTATATATAGCTTGCTTTTTTGATTATTATACTGAAAAGAGTAATATTAAGCCATTTTCTGCAAATGAGGTATTCAAAAATCAATATAAACTTAAAAGCTTTTTATAATTCCTTATAGGCATAGAAAAATTATTACTATTTAAACGTTGGGAATATTTTAAACATAATCTTATTTATCTAATTTATAATATAAATGTTGATACTATGACTGCAAAACTTTACAAGAAAACGACTGTTGATTTTTTTACAAGCAAATATATGTAAGACTTTTAAATTTAGCATTAACATAGATATTAGATCGTTTGTGTTTTATCATCATGAGGGAAAGAAAGAGGGATTTTTTTGATTCCTAAAACTGAGTTTAGTAGATATTTAAGTGAATACCATGAAAATGTATATTCAATAGTTATTTACTTCTTTACTTTTTGATTTGATACATAAATTATAATAATTAACATAAAAAGTATAAAATACATCTTTTTAAGCCTTTTTTATTTTGTATAATATCAAACAGTATATAAATCCTCTCAATAACCAGCAATGTTTCAATTATATAAAAGTAAAGATGAAATCTATAAATATATATGTAAATAAGTGTAAGAAATGTATATATATATATACAATTCACATTTACAAATCAATCCAGTAATTTATGAAGAAATGTGTTTAGCAAAATTTTGAATAACAACATAAAATACAAACAACTTTTAAAAATATCTTTACATTTTACAATCTATCTTAAAAATGATCAAACATTAATTTAGACTATAAAGTAAATATAAAAACAAAAATAACATATCTGAAATACATCATAGCTATATCATTTCAGCCATACCCCCTCTTTAAATAAAAAATAGCCTGAATTTTTGCTGACCATTCATTGTTTAAGGGGGAAGTGTGACGGAAACAGTATAACTATAGGATGTTTCAAATATTTTATATAGATTTCAGCTAATGTTATTGTTTCTGTAAAAAAAAGATTATTTAATAGCATGATTTTATTTTATAATATATTAAGCTGATGAAAATATAAAGATATGTTGGACTAACTAATTTTATATTATTATTAAGTATGTAATCTTATTATAATTGATTTACTTAACAAGAGTATATTGATATTAGTAAAATAGCAAAGTTAAATTAGCACTACTTTTATTTTATTTAGGTGTAATTAAAAATCAATTATTGAGTTATATATTTTGTTAGATATCATTGATATTGTAACTTGTAAGGCTCATTAACATTATTATTTAATCCATCCATGAATTATAAATAGACATAGGTTCATGCTTGTGTTAATATAAACAAGGTTTTGATTCATAAGGAATATTAAAATTAATCTGTCTAATTCTTTGTCATTATTTTTCTTTTATTATAAGTGGTTTATAGAATAAACATAGATTATAGTTAATAAGATAATGATATTTGGTTTTATTGCTTTATCTTTAGCTTGTTACAAATAATGTTCATATTTTAGAGTAATTTGAAGTTATGTTTTATTTATTTTCTATCTGTTCTAAATGCTGTTTGGATTTATGATGTTACAACAAAGATTATTATCATTATTTTAGTGAATTAAGTGGTATATTATTATTCATTGATTGATATTCACTTTAGTTTAGTTTATTATTTTCATTCTGTTACAAGCGACACTACAATTCATCATCATTATTAAATTAGGATTGTTCTTCCTTAATTTATTGTTTTATTCTGTTATAAATGGTGATCAATAATTAGATTATGATTCAGGATATACCATGATCCACATATTTATTCTGTTACAAATGGCTTCCAAATCAGTGGGGCATTGAAAAAGGGGTATACTCTTACATTTATTTTATTACAAAGACTGCCCAAATGAGTGGGTTATAAGAGAAGTTCACGTACACACATATATTCTGTTAGTATATAAACAGTTGTCTTTGCTTTTGATTATATTGCAAAATGAGTATACTGTTAGTAATGTAAATGAATATATGTTTTGTGATTTTTTTAATTTCATACTGAAATAGACAGTAATCTGCAATGAAGATTTTTTTTAATTATGTGTCCTGATTAGGCTCTGTAGAAATATAGACACCCTAAACCAAAGCTATATGGCATATATAAAGATGTGACTCTTAATTATATCGTAAATTTTCTGACTGAATATTTAATATTATTTTAAAAGTTAAAATTTTAAAAGTCCATATATATATATATATTTTTAAAAAGTTTTTCTTTGTTTAATTGTAAACCTATATTTAAATTGTTTTTTTTTAAAACTTCTTTCTTTTTTCCAACATATTTTTGTTCCCCCTATTATTGATTATGTAACCTATATTTAATATTTACTTCTGTTATGACATCTGTTAAAAATTAGTACTAGCAAAACAAGTTTTGATAAAAATATATCTGAATGAATAAAAAAAAAAATTAAAAGAAACTTCTTGATGCGTTTCGATAGCACCTTGATATTTGATTGCTTTTAATCACATGGTTGAACATCCACCTGCACACTACTGAAGGTGACTTATAATAATATATATAAAAAAGTACGTTTTTGGCAGTTATAATCTTTTACAAGTCTATAACAGAATAATATTTCATTTTTTTTTTTTTTACAAAGTCGGTTTAAAATGTCTTGCTTTCATATCTGCTTTTCGAAGAATGTGACCTTATATGAATTAGATTTCAGCGTGGTTTAAATTAGACTTCGTTGTATTTTTGTTATTAATAAGAATACAATACTATATATTAAATAATATGTTAAAAATAAGATTTATCTCTTTGTAAAGAACATGCTGTTTTTATAAGAAAAAATTCAATTGCTTTCTAACTAAATATTGTATAAATATCAGGTTACTCATAGGATAAGTAAAAACTATATACAAAACTTTTAATGACGAACTATCTATATGCACCTCAATGACATAAAGACCTCATTAGAATTTATGAAATGGTGCTTCCATCTGAAATACTAGATTAATTTAAGTTGACGGTGAGCAATTTCAATGAATGACTAATAATGATTAAGTGTTGTGTCGCAGTAATCCTATCCTATTCCGTTAAAAACTTAAGCTGTTTTTAGCCAGAAATCTTTTCATACAATTCATACATAGAGTAAAAATAAATAAATAAAAGAGGAGAAAAATTAATCCAAAAAAAAAAAAAGAAAAATTTTTTGTTGTTGTTTAAATTAACTTAAAATAATACACAATATATTATTAATTTTTTATAATTTAATCTAAAGAAGTCAAATTCTCTGAATTCACAACTATGATATCATACTTCCCACATAAACACCTTAATTATTATTACTAATCCTTTATTAGCCTAGAATTTATCATATTTTGAATTTAGATACACACTTTAAACTTAAATTAAAGATTAATATATATATATTATCAAACACTGTCACAAAGAATAATCAATTCAACTCCATCCCATTTTTTTCATATGTAATATTTTAAATATGTTCATAACTTTTCATTTCGTATACTAATAATCATATGAATAAAGATATCTGGAAAATGTGTCTTATTCAACATACTTTATTTATGTGATTAAAGCATAAAAAAATTGAAAATTATAAATATATTTGAAATACTATTATTGTTGTCCATTTTAGAAAAATGCACAAATATCTAGATCAAGTTACTTAGTGATTAATTCTATGACCTAGTTATTTCTCCTGTATTGAGTAGAAAATATAATATACAACATGGTAAATTACTATGAAATTACCTAATATATAATTTTGGGATAAACAATATGATGCATAATAATAATATATAAAGATTTATGTACATATATGCTACTGGAAATATCGTTCAAAGTAACATTTTTCACAACTATTTAGGTTTTTAGTCAGTTTGGATGCCACATCCAATATAGTGCTGATAAAGTACTTCTATGTAATGATCATTCTATTCATCATCAATGCCCGTTTTAATGAGACAATATCTGTCTGGCCATTTGTGCTTCAAGCAAAAGTTACTCTTTCGCCCGTTCATTACCTATTTCTTGGTTTTTCCTATTGCCTATAATATTTTCAATTTTTTTGTTAGTATCATATAAGTATTAATACTTCTTGCATTTTATTTTTTTTCAAGGTACAACTTTCATACCATAGAGAATAGAGAGAAACTTTATTGAATAATCAAATGTAATCATTTTTAAATATAATTCTCTACAATTAAAACCCATTCAGACATTAGTTGCAGTTCTTGATTTGAAACAAATTTTTATTTGGTAGACTCTTTATTGTTGATCAAGAAAAATGATGACTTCTATATCTTCATCATCAATTTTAAGGTCAGCTGTTCATGGTGATATAATCATTGTATTCTTTATATTATATAAGTATCACTATTTTAAACATAATAATTCTAATGTACAATAAAACTATATTTTTACATAACTTTGTTTCTTCTCTACATCATTCCAAAATAACTTTTAAATAACATTCATATATTTCACACATGGACTTTTTATTTTTTTACAACTTTTTTAAAAACCAGCTTAGAACTTCAGTTCCCTATTTATATATCATCTTTTTTGGTAAGATGTTAAGTTAGATCAATAGCAGTATATTAATGTTTTCAATGATGTTATTGATGACTCTGTTTTTTTATATCCACTACGTGCCTTTGCTCAATTCCACACATGTCTCACATACTTTACTAAGTTATCTTTAAATTCCTTTATTGATTTTCATTTAACTATCTTCATATATCTATATAAATAAATAGCCACAGAAATGTCAAAGTATAATATGTAAAAAGTTATAAAAATGTGTACAATTAAACTATCTAAATAATGGTCATTACTAAGGTTAAAGATTTTAATTGTCTGACAAAAAGATTTAAATTCATGAATGCTAATATATATATATTGTGCCCTTTTCTATAGGTCAATGATGGTTATAAATGGTCAATTACTAAAAAATTTTAAAATTAATATTATATAGTATTTAAAATTATAGACTATATTAAGCAGTAAAAGATTAATATGATATATTTAATAATAAGTATTGTGATGGTGAGAATTGTATCTAATTCTATATTTTTCTAAATTGTTTTTCAAAATTTTATATAATTATTTTATATAATATAAGTAGCAAATTTATTAAGACAGATAAAATTAGACTAAACACCGGAAATGACTACGTGACTGTCTGAAATATTCTATGTATAAGCACCGGTTTAAATTAATACTAATAATTAAAATATTTAAATAGTATATTATAGAAGTGGATGGAATTGTCACACATCATAATAAAAATAAGTAGTATACACCTTTATTAATTATTGTTTCAAAATTGTTTTAAAGGTAGTTAAATTGTAATAGATAATAATTGATTTAAAAATAATAATTAGTTAACATTTAAGTCTATGACGTCATGATTTTAAAACTTTAGAAATTGTTTATAAATCCAAGTAGGGATTGACCAATAAAAAATAGATCTTGGCAGACAACCAAAATCGCGCCAACTAATTGTATAAACAGGGGAGAACAAAAATGTGTTGACTCCAGAGCAGAGGTAAAATTTTAAGCTCTCTAAAATTTTTTTTCTTTTTTCAATTTATTAGTCAATTTTATTATAATTTTAATAATATCTTTGAAAGAAACCAACTGACAATTTAAAAATCATCCGAAGAGAATCTTAGAATAAAATTTAAAAAAAAAGTTTTTCATAGTAATGTTTCACTAACTTTACAGTAACCTGCCAGTGGATTCTATCGAAATATAATCGGAGTTTTCAATAGAAAATGGATAGATTCTTAAAACCAAGTTGTAAATTTTATAATGTTCCAAATATGTTAATATTATTCGTTGATATAGTTTATATAGCGTATCACTATGAAAGCTGCTTTCGTGCGTATAAAATCAATGAAAGGACATTGTGCGCAAAGTTAATGAAGATAATGGAAAATAAAAATAAGTATTATTCGTATAAGAATAAATGGACAAAAGAAATTTTAATATTGAAATAGTTTGAATTGCTTTCTTTAAGATGACTTGAGAAAATACTTTAGAAAAATAGTTAAAGATCGGAAGTAGTGTATATAAAATAATAATGAATGAAAGTGAAGTTTACCAAGGAAAACACTTGCCTAAAGAAAAAAAAATTTTACAGAAGAGAAATATAAAATATTGGATCCATGGAAAATGCAATTGGTACCGTAATTATTAAATAATTGTAGTTTAACTAGAAATAAAGATGCATCAACGCGCCGAGGTAATATTCGCCAGAACATTAAAAAGCTTCGTGGGATAACTAAATAAAATGTTTTCTAATAATTTTGGATTAAACACTAAAACTAAAGATCATCTAAACAGTTTATTAAATGAACTAATTTATTTAAAACTTTAATAAGCATAAAGGAGAACATTCGGACAAAAGAAGAAATAATAAATATTATGGGACTAACCAAGATTTACCGTCAGAAAAATATGTGATTATGGTTTGAATTATTTTCTTTACTAATCTAAGTTAAACATTAAGTTTTAGATAGCGATAGGGAAAACAAAATACATTAATTCGTAATATAACATTATATGAAATAATATGTTTTGATTTTGAATTTTAAAATAAAATTGTATGTATGTGGAAATTTGTATATTTGCGATGCTCGAAGAGAAAGAAACCTACTACGAACTCTGATAGGAAGATAAAGATTGTTTTTGGTAACATTTATAATTATTAATGATATATAATGTATGTTTTATTTATTTAGATCAGCTGAGAATCGAATGAATGTAGCGCAAAAGTTTATTGTTATTATTGTTGTAAAACGCATTTTGAAAACAACACTCTAAAACACTTTGAGATGTGATTAGATTTTTAAAAAATATGCATACGATAATCATTTTATGTGTTATTAATATAGTTCAATATAACCGATGGTTATGTGATATTTTCTGTTAATTTTCCGATTGGGATATTTAAATGTTATTTTAACAAAACGTAGATGTTGAACCTACAGTGTAATAAAGCAAGACAAATTGTTCTTATGGAATAGGGAAATGTTTTATATTAGCGAATTTTGTTTATTGTTTTAAAAGGTAGTTAGTATTTTATCGATGTTGGATACAGTAAAAATCTCGAGAGATAGTTTGGGTAGTGACTTGGTAGTACGTGGTGATTCGGAAACCAAGAGGATGTATTAAAAACTAGGATGCTACAGGGAATGAAATAATAGGTAGTTTTAGATGTTAATCAGCGTAGTTAACAAAGCCCTACGACTGGTACACATGTTGTCTTGGACAGTGGTATTTTATATATTTCTTGTGAGTCGTACTAGATGTTTGGTAAAGCTGAGTAAATAGCTGCCACATCATGCTTATCGCCAAGGTTATTAGACAATGAATGTCGGACCTATTCACACTGTTCCATACATTTTTGAAGTATATTGCGGATAAGTTATCTATCTATCTTCCCGATATCCTATACATCTTTCGCTATCTTTATCTGTATTTCTTGCAACTACATCGTTATATGATAAGTCTATTAAAAGGGAAACAATAGATATTTTAGAATGTATGTCATGCTATTATTTGGAATAAGAATAGTTAAGTATTAACGAAGAGTAGATTATGATTATTGAAAGAAAGATGCAGATATCCTAAGAAGGGAAGGAGTTAGAGAATTATTTTAATTTTTTTTTAAGAAATGAACTATAATTTTATAAAAGTATATCCAAATAGAAATATACAAAAATATTAAATATAATTTCACGTTTTCTTATTGTTGATTATATTTTAAAAAATATAAGTATTGCATATTTAAAAAATACAATAACATTCGATAATTATAGTATATGTGAAACTGTAACAGGTGATAATTAAACCCGTGTTATAGTATTATACATGAGTATGGCTTATGGAATAAACGTATTATAGTTTACGAGCATTGGAGAACAAACGTTAAAAGTAATAATAATATTTGAATAATATGCGGAGTGACTTATATAAAGTTACAAGAAAATGTAATTTTCTTTTAAAAACCATATTGATTGTAAAATTATGATGTTATAAATGATGTTTATCCACATAGATAATTTATAATACAGTAACTTTAATATTAAAAGGTAAAGAATGGTGTTACCCATAAAATAGTTAAAATAAGTGATATGATAAACCTAATGAGAAATAAATAAATAACTTTTAAAAGGCATAATAAGTTTAATTAACGATAAAAGAAATATAAATGTGTATAATTCAGCTATTGTAGTGTAAAGAAAAATGAGGATATCCCTTGTAAATAGATGTAGATGGATTTGTTTGTTTTATTTATTTTTTATTGATGTTAATAAAATTTTAAAATTTGTTTATTAAAACTTGTGTCTGAGTTTTGTTTTCTCTACATCATTGCATGAATTCACAGGGTATGTTCACAACCATTAAACTAAGTATATGATTGTTTGCACAAAAGATAAATAGAGAAGTATGTTTAATCTTAAATATTTATTGATGTTCTTGTAATTAAATAATTATAAAATTGCATTGCGTTACTGGTCATCAATCCATTATCATAATATTTTGCTAAATTATATGCTATTAGTTGCCACTTGCTTTATTTATCAGATTATCTAAACACTGCCACTTATTAATTTATTTTATTACTTAAAGATAAAAAAAGGGGATATTAGATTATTAACTAATTTATTACGGTTATAAATTTGCGATGAAAGAAAGCTGTACTAGTTGGATTAGGCAATAAAGATTGTGATTATTATTGTTTTATTATTAATCTAATTTCAGAGTAGTAGATTATGACATAAAATCCCTTATCATATTTTGCTACCATATGTTATTAACATGCGAATAAATTTAAGAACCTGAGATTATTTCATTTGAGCTAGATGATTACTATTATTGTTATTAGAGATAAAAGATTAATACTTTAATTGTTAAATGAGTCTTAGTGATTAGAAGTTGCGGAAGTCATAAGAATACTATGTAGTTATTATATGTAATAGTAGTATAAGGGGGGATAGTGTTCTTATGCCATTGAGGTGGTATCCTGTGGGATATTGTCTCAATGTAATCTACCTTGTCACCCGTATTTCCACTTCTAGTCTCATGAATTCCTGAATATTTATTTGAGTTAGTTTAAAACAGAACCTAAGTTAATTTTAAGAAACTTGAGCTAGTAAAGCATTTAATTGAATATTTCATTAATTATTAGAGCTAGAACCCGGTTAGGTGATTTTCACTATATTATATTTATTTTGGGGGAAGTGGAGATGCGGGAACGGGGCGGTTAGATTGGCCTGAGGTATAGTGGAGCTACACACGATAACGAAAGGGTAGAATATATATATATATATGCTTGTTATTGTATTGAAATATCAGCTAATTAGCTATTTTATTTTTATTACATGGAATCTACAAAAATTAATAATATGAAATCGCCATTTATCTATGAGAATATTAGACAATTAATATATATATATATAAATAAATCGTTTATCAAATAGGCAAGGTTTATTTTATTGAGTGCCTACATACAGACAAACATACGTGTATATATATATTGAAATGATCAGAATGAGGAATATTAATCATTTTTATAGTTTTTTTCAATTGTCAGACACATAGTCACTTTAGCTAATCTTTAATATTAATCATTAAATAGTAATATAATTATTTTAGATAAAAGATAAAGCAAGCCCTAGAATAATCTACAGTTGAAATGTCTAAGCACTTATAGCTCTATTAGCAACAGATACATATATCTATGTTTAGATAAAAGAATAAACATAAGTGTTTATATGTATTAGTAGTAAATAATAATATTATAGATGCAAAAGTATCTATATATATGCATACACACTTAAACATTACTCCTTAGTAAGAATGACAATTTAACAAGAACCTTAATTGCAGTTGATATTACAATAGTACAGACTATTATTAAATTTATCTCTCCATTTGTTAACAAAAAATTATATTGACATATAATTGTAACTGTATTTCTATTAAGAAAATATATAGCACAAATGATCAAGGATCATTAGAAACATTCCAGTTATAAATTATATCACTAATCTTACTAGAAGTTGGATCTTTTCCCCCCATGTCTTTAATGGCCACAAGCACCAAAGTTTTTAAAAATTGTGATTTTAATGTATAATAATGAAGTTTCAGAAAATACTTGGAGTATCATAAGAAAAAAGATTTTACTTAGCCAATAAAAAAAGCTCATATACAAAAGAAAAAAGTACTATAAAGTAACAGACCAATACTAAAACAGAAGAACTAGCTATAATTATGTCTCAATCTATAGATCCAGGTTTTTGGAACCATATGAGTCAGGAATAGCATTATAACAACAGGCTAAGAATAACATTAAATAATCCATCAAGTTAATTACTATAATTATATTTTTAGCAATCAATAAAAACAATCACATATCAAAATAATTATAAAAGATAGCCTAATCCTCTCCCTCTCAATCAATGATTTTAAGCAGTTAAACCTTAAAGTACTTTCCTTATATACTTTTTAGAAATTCAAATTTCACCAATGCTATAACTTCTCCATTATGAAAATTAGAAGTTTGCCACTTCTCTATAATCATTTTGAAGAATATAGTGATTATTGCATTTACTAACATGCTCATAATTTAGGATTTGAATCTGAGTTAACTGAAATTTTCTAAGGAAGCTTGGAATTTTTTTAGGTATCCACCTATTAACAGTAGTGTCAAACATCTAAACGTTGATCAGTATATTGATATATTGTCATTTTTAGAAAGAAGGTAAACTAAGAAAGAAAAGACATAAACCTTCATCTCTAAGAAGTTGACTAGCCAAGCAATTTTATCTTTCTTTTACTGATATTCTATAGAAATTTGATGGACAGTGTTTTTCTCTTGTTTGTACCTATAATAAATTTTTTCTGCATCTTCCTATTTGTTGCTTCTCTTTTGAGTATAACAAATTTGATTATTTCACAATTTCCAATAACATGTTAAACTACTAAACATTACATGATCAAGTTTGAAAAATAATCAGCAAAAAATAACTAAAATTTCATTGGTATTTCAAAATGAAATATTCTTTGACACAAATAAAAACTAAGTAACACATAAGGAATAAAATAGTTTAGATAAATGGCTTATTTAATTTTTTATATGATCTGCGTTCAAATATGAACAAAATAAAATTGAAAATATTTATAAATGGTCTGGTTTTTTTTTGTCATATATCTGATCCACATGCAATTCAGTTGATCATTCCATATTGATTGATAAATGGATATCTAGCTATTCTTAGAAAATAAAACAAGAATTTAAACTCTCACTACCTTGAAATTATCAAGCCTGATAAATAATATTTCCCTCCCCCCTCCATGTTTCTCAAGGAGAGGCTGTTGAAGAGACCTTCACATCGCAGTTGGTTATTTAAAAATCATTTTAACTTTATATGATTTAAAGAATGTGTGCGTCACAGTGGCAAATCGTAGTAGTCTTATCATTTTACCTTTTTACTTTTAGATAATCTGAATATTGCATGTATTCTAACATCTTTCTTATATATTCTATTGAACTTTCTTTTTCCTGAGTTTTGTTTTTAGATTATTGTCTTTATATATATATTTTAAGAAACCTACTCTAATACAACAATGCATTTCAAAGTTTCTTTGAAAATAAAACGTTTTTGAAAATCAAGTAATTCCAAAATAAAATGGAATACTGTCACTGTGTTATTTAAACTAATGAGTTACAATGTCAAAAAGTATGCAAATTACTTAGTTTCTGATATCGCCACTGATATAATGTAAACAAAGCATTCTGACCTTGAATACAACTTAATTCTTATGTCAGTTGTTGTTACTGAGATCCTGTATGCCACTTCATCATTGGTATCAAAATAAAAAATGAAAATTAATTAAAAATTTATTTACAAATCTTAGAACTTCACTATTATACCCTTTCATCATATTACGATTTAATTCTTCACATTATATATTTTCCACATAGCTTGCTATTTGATATATATGTATAATTATGTAAATGTGATATGATGTACTGTAGCTTCTCCTTAAACGGAGTCAAGAATCTCTCAGCAATTATGCCCAGAGAAACCTGTTAGCCAGTTAATTTTCCATTCCCCAGTCTAAGTTTTCCCATATTCTGCTCCATCCCATTTCCACAACATAATCTTTGTCAACTCTATGACCTTTATATCTAAATCTCCTTTATCTTTTCCCAAACACAGCATAATAAACAATAATTCACTTTCTGTATAATCACTTTTTTCATATTTATTTTTCCATAACTTCATTACATCTACCCTTTCTGTTTTCAAACATTTACATTCAATTAACAAATGCCTAATATTTTCTATTCCTTCCTTACATAAATTACAAAATAAATCACCCAGTTTTGCGAGCCTTAAACAATAAACTACTTTCCTTACTATTATCATATATTAACTTGCACCTAATATTCTGTTTATGTTTATATATATATATATATATATATATATATATATATATATATATATATATATATATATATATATATATATATATATATATATATATAATGTGATGTGATGTATTGTAGCTTCTCCTTAAACAAAGTCAAGAATATCTCAGCAATTATGCCCAGATAAACCTGTTAGCCACTTTATTTTCCATTCCCCACTCTAAATTTTCCTATATTCTGCTCCATCCCATTTCCACAACATAATCTTTGTCAACTCTATAAACTTAAAATCTAATTCCCCTTTATCTTTTCCCAAACCCAGCATAAAAACCAATAATTCACTTTCTGTAAAATCATTTTTTTCATATTTATTCTTCCATAACTTCATTATATGTACCCTTTCTGTTTTCAAGCATTTACATTCAATTAACAAATGCCTAATATTTTCTATTCCTTCCTTACATAATTTACAAAATAAATCACCCATTTTTTCCATTTACATGTATATTCTCTTGTAGCTAAAAATCCTGTTCGAGCCTTAAATAATAAACTACTTTCCTTACTATTATCATATATTAACACACCTAATATTCTGTTTATTTCTATATATATTTAAATTCTTTTTACTCTCCATACTATTTCTCCATCTCTCTAACTCCCTATTCTTTATTAATAAATCTATTCTTTTATCTCATTCCTTACCACTACAACACTCAACAATCCTCTTAATACAATCATCCCATCTTTTGTACAAATATACTGATATAAATTCTTTATCCAAATCTTTTGCATACCGCAATATCTTTCTCACCCATCTTGTTACCTGCCCTTCACTCATAACCCAATTAAACACTATTTTGGCTATTCTTTTACTATCCATAAATTGCAACCTACCAAACATTTTCATTTTACTTTTTGCATCTCTCATATAAAAACATGACCATCCCATTTCTCCTTGAATTGTCTCTTTTGCTGTCCATACATCTGCATCCAATGCATGTCTTCCTACTTCTATTTGAACTTTTTCTAAGTAATTTAATACCTCTTTACTAACATATAATGCATCATTACCATATGTTAACCCTGCTACTGCAACTCCTTTCCATATAATTCTAACTACATCATATTTATTATATGAAAACACTGTTAATTTCTTTATCAATCCCTTTCTTTTCTTTGCTTCATTTATCAATTTTTTCTCCCATTCATCCAAATAATTTTTCTGATTACTTAAAATAATTCCCAAATAACTATATCTATTCACCACACTTAACTTAATATCTCCCAATAAAAATTCCACATCTTCTCTTTCCCCAGTATTAATCATCATTATATTTGATTTTTCTTCACTAAATTTAATCCCCATCTCTTTACCAACCCTTGCACATGTCCTCAACATAACTTCCATATCATCTCTTCTTTCTGCACACAAAAATATATCATCTGCAAAAAAAAGACCTGACAAAATATATACTCCCTTACTACCTATTAATGGTATCTCTATCCCTCTTCCTAATCTTTCTATTGCTCTTTCCATTTCACTCAAATACAACACAAACAAAATAGGTGACATAGGGCATCCTTGCCTTAGCCCCACCCCATTTTTAACTTTAACTGATTCTATATTCCCTAATTGATATATATATATATAATAATTATTTTCATATAATTTCTTAATAATATCTATTAAAGCTCCATCCATTCCCAAATTTGCTAAACTTATCCATAATCTATTTCTATCTACTCTATCATATGCCTTCTCTATATCTATAAAACTCATATATAACTGTTTACCTAAATTCCTAGTCATATCCATAAGTTGTGTAACTACAAATAAACTATTTCCTATATGCCTATCTAATCTAAAACCTCCTTGCATTTCCCCCACTACATTATTCCCTTCCATCCATTTTACAACTCTTCTAGCCACCATATCTGAGAAAACTTTATATAAAACTGATGTTACCGCTATTGGTCTATAATTATTCAACTTTCTATGATCCTTAGCCTTTCCTTTAAATAATAATCTTACTCTTGTATTACTCCAACTACTTGGGAAAACTCTATTCTGTGCTATTTTATTAAACAAGATAATAACTTTACTTTTGCCCTATATCCAAAATTCATTACCATCTCTGCTGCCCATCCATCTAAACCTCTTGCCTTTCCACTTTTCAATTTCTTCTCTACCTCATTCAGTTCATTTTCTGAAAACCTAATATTCCCATTACTATATGCTTTCATGTTTTCTATCACTTTATCATTCACATCTAACATCTTTTCTATATTCATTACATCTCTATTTAAGATTTTTTCTAAATCTTCTCTAGAGCTACACTCTATTCCCCCATCATCAAGTAATACTATCTCTCTCCCCCCTACATTTCTCCTTTTAATGTAATTCCAAAATCTTTTACTCCCATCTCTTCCACTTTTATTAATATCCTCCAACAATTTACTATTCAATTTCATTCTCTCTCTATAATTATCTATTTTAGCTAACTTCTTCTTTTCTAAATACTTTTCCCATTTAGCATTAATATCTTTTTCACTTTCCTTATTCTTAATAGCACACTTATATTCTCTACATGCTTCTTTCCTCTCTTTTACACTTTTACTAATTCTCATTTTTAATTACTTTTATTCTTCTGAATATTCTCACCTAAAACCCTATTTGTCACTTTTTTTACTTCTTTACACCAGTCCTTATACTCATCCCCAACCCACTCTTCCATAATTTCTTCAACTTGTATTTTATATTCTTCCAACTTATTCTTATCATTCACTCTCCATCCACATCTTTCACTATTATTTCTACTTTTATTTCTATTATGTGATGTGATATGATGTGATGTGATGTATTATGGCTTCTCCTTAAACGAAGTCAAGAATATCTCAGCAATTAAGCCCAGATAAACCTGTTAGCCACTTTCTTTTACATTCCCCACTCTAAATTTACCCATAATCTGCTCTATCCCATTTCCACAACATAATTTTTGTCAACTCTATAACCTTTATATCTAAATCCCCCTTATCTTTTCCCAAACCCAGCATAAAAACCAATAATTCACTTTCTGTATAATCACTCTTTTCATATTTATTTTTCCACAACTTCATTATATGTACCCTTTCTGTTTTCAAACATTTACATTCAATTAACAAATGCCTAATATTTTCAATTCCTTCCTTACATAATTTACAAAATAAATCACCCATATTTTTCCATTTACATGTATATTCTTTTGTAGCTAAAGATCCCGTTCGAGCTTTAAACAATAAACTACTTTCCTTACTATTATCATATATTAACTCACACCTAATATTCTGTTTATTTCTATATATATTTAAACTCTTTTTACTCTCCATACTATTTCTCCATCTCTCTAACTCCCTAGTCTTTATTAATAAATCTATTCTTTTATCCCATTCCTTACTACTATAACACTCAATAATCCTCTTAACACAATCATCCCATCTTTTGTACAAATATACTGATATAAATTCTTTATCCAAATCTTTTGCATAGCACATTACCTTTCTCACCCATCTTGTTACCTGCCCTTTACTCATAACCCAATTAAATACTATTTTAGCTATTCTTTTATTATCCATAAACTGCAATCTACCAAACATTTTCATTTTACTTTTTGCATCTCTCATATGAAAACTTGACCATCCCATTTCTCCTTGAATTGCCTCCCTTGCTGTCCATACTTCTGCATCCAATGCATGTCTTCCTACTTCCCTTTGAGCTTTTTCTAAATAATCTAATACCTTTTTACTAACATATAATGCATCATTACCATATGTTAACCCTGCTACTGCAACTCCTTTCCATATAATTCTAGCTACATCATATTTATTATATGAAAACACTGTTAATTTCTTTATCAATCCCTTTCTTTTCTTTGCTTCATTTATCAATTTTTTCTCCCATTCATCCAAATAATTTTTCTGATTACTTAAAATAATTCCCAAATAACTATATCTATTCACCACACTTAACTTAATATCTCCCAATAAAAATTCTACATCTTCTCTTTCCTCAGTATTAACCATCATTATATTTGATTTTTCTTCACTAAATTTAATCCCCATCTCTTTACCCACCCTTGCACATGTCCTCAACATAACTTTCATATCTTCTCTTTTTTCTGCACACAAAAATATATCATCTGCAAAAAAAGAAAAAACCTGACAAAATATATACTCCCTTACTACCTATTAACGGTATCTCTATCCCTCTTCCTAATCTTTCTATTGCTCTTTCCATTTCACTCAAATACAACACAAACAAAATAGGTGACATAGGGCATCCTTGCCTTAGTCCCACCCCATTTTTAACTTTAATTGATTCTATATTCTCTAATTGATATATATAATAATTATTTTCATATAATTTCTTAATAATATCTATTAAAGCTTCATCCATTCCCAAATTTGCTAAACTTATCCATAATCTATTTCTATTTACTCTATCATATGCCTTCTCTATATCTATAAAACTCATATATAACTGTTTACCTGCATTCCTACTCATATCCATAAGTTGTGTAACTACAAATAAACTATCTCCTATACGCCTATCTAATCTAAAACCTCCTTGCATTTCCCCACTACATTATTCCCTTCCATCCATTTTACAACTCTACTAGCCACCATATACGAGAAAACTTTATATAAAACTGATGTTACCGCTATCGGTCTATAATTATTCAACTTTCTATGATCCTTACCCTTTCCTTTAAATAATAACCTTACTCTTGTATTACTCCAACTACTTGGGAAAACTCTATTCTGTGCCATTTTATTAAAACAGGATAATAACTTTACTTTTGCCCTATATCCTAAATTCATTACCATCTCTGCTGCCCATCCATCTAAACCTCTTGCCTTCCACTTTTCAATTTCTTCTCTACCTCATTTGTTCATTTTCTAAAACTAATATTCCCATTACTATATTCTTTCATATTTTCTAATATTCTATCATTCACATCTAACATCTTTTCTATATTCATTACATAACTATTTAAGATTCTCTCTAAATCTTCTCTAGAACTACACTCAGTTCCCTCATCATCTAGTAATACTAACTCTCTCTCCCCTACATTTCTCCTTTTAATATAATTCCAAAATTTTTTACTTCCATCTCTTCCACTTTTATTAATATCCTCCAACAATTTACTATTCAATTTCATTCTCTCTCTATAAATATCTATTTTAGCCAACTTCTTCTTTTCTAAGTACTTTTCCCATTTAGCATTAATATCTTTTTCACTTTCCTTATTCTTAATAGCACACTTATATTCTCTACATGCTTCTTTCCTTTCTTTTACACTTTTACTAATTTTAATTTTTTTATTACTTTTATTCTTTTCAATATTCTCACCTAAAAACCTATTTGCAACTTTTTCTACTTCCTTACACCAATCCTTATACTCATCCCCAACTCACTCTTCCATTATTTCTTCAACTTGTATTTTATACTCTTCCAACCTATTCTTATCATTTACTCTCCATCCACATCTTTCACTATTATTTCTACTTTTATTTCTATTCTCCATCACATTACTAACCATTTCAATTACAATGAAATTATGATCACTAGTGCATACTTTTTCTTCATTATCAAATACCTTAATTTTTCGTATTTTATTTATTCCCTCTTTCTCTACCAATACATAATCTATTGTGTGAAATATATTATTTCTGGACCATGTGTATTGTCCCTCATAAATATTTAATAAATTTCCAATACTCAAATTCACTTTCTGACAAAAATTCTTCAAAAGCTGTCCATTTTTATTATCTACATCATCAATTTCTTCAATATGTCCATTCATATCCCCTATAACCATTATTCTCTTCCCCTTTTCTTTAAAACTTTGTATATCCTTAACTAAACATTCGTATATGTTACTATTCCACTCCAATATAATTTGACTATCTCCAGTAGCTATATAAACTATAGCCACCATCCATTCTTGTCTACCCAACCTTATTTCAAACCACAAGTGTTCTTGACATTTAACAATATTTTAATATTTTTTTGATATAACACCTATACCACCACCCCTTTTTTCTTTTTCTTTTCTATTTATACCCTGCCATACCAACTGTTCCAAAATAGGTTCTTCTTCTTCTCTTAAATGTGTTAACAATGTTAACTTCTCACGCGCCATCTAGAGTATTTTATAATTAAAAAATTATATTATTTTTAATTATTATTATTAATATTAATACTATAACATATAAAAGTTAAGAAAATCCACTAGAAGGCGTATAAAATAGTGAGCATTGCTTCAAATAAATACTATTAATGATATCGTTACGTCTTTTGTTTATATACGAATAAAAAAGTTATCAACACTATTTAGAAGCGTTGTAAAAAAGTTAAAGCTTCACGTAAATATTAATTTTTCATAGTATTATAGTAAATAAAATACTGAGAGTTACTGGAAAAGTATTTTTTAAGTATAACTAGATAAAAGACATCAATTTCTTGTAAAGACATCCAGCTACATTGCTGTTTGGAGATATTGTAGTAAATTAATAACATTTTTGATAAAGTTATTCGTTAAGAAATTATGTGATCTTAATAAAAGTTTTATAGAAAACAAGAAAATCGCATTAGCAATAAAGTAGTAAAGAAATAAAACTAAACATTAAAACATCCACTACAGTCAAGTTATAGTAGAATACTTTTAAATATTTAAAACCAGGCACTCTTCACAAACCTGGAGCTTAATTATAAATATAGATGATTTCAACTCAGACTTTCAAGCACCTTTAACTATCCACACTGTCTCATACAACTCATACACATGACCACACACATGTAAAAAAATTAAATAATCACCAATATGCATATTTCGTGCTGCTCATTTGTTGGTCCAGATTATCATCTTTCACACACATACATAATCAGTCCTCAGTTTATATTAAGATAGCAAATCTTCACACTTTAATGGACATGCTTTAATTTACTCCAACCTCCAACTTTTTAGTCATCCATATCATTGAAAATCTGATGTTGAAAGCCCAAATCCTATGCTGATGTCAATATTATTGCCATGCCCATGTTGACCTGAAGTCACTCTGACCCCTCATGTATAGGACTCTTATCCATTTAAATACATAGAAGACGGATGGGCAGGATATAAGCTTCATATGTAAATATTTGAAAACCAGGCACTCTTCACAAACCTGGAGCTTAATTGTAAATATCATCAGATTTTCAATGATATGGATGGCTGAAAAGTTGGAGGTTGGAGTAGATTGAAGCCTGTCCATTAAAGTGTGAAGATTTGCTATCTTAATATAAACTGTGCACTGATTATATGTATATGTGTGAGAGATGATAATCTGAACCAACTGATAAGTGCTGGTTTAGCACGAAATTTGTGTATTGGTGATTATTTATCTTTTCTACATGAGTGTGGTCATGTGTATCAGTTGTATGAGACAGTGTGGATAGTTAAAGGGTGCTTAAAAGTCTGAGTTCAAATCCCCTACATTTAGTAGAATACTTTTGTAAATAAAAATTTCCCCAATAAATTATGAATATTAAATATCATATAGGTATAGTAAAACATTTTGAAATGTTTTTTTTTCTTATGCAGATTGACAATCCCTTCAGAAAAATAAAAAACTGGAAATATTGACTACATGATAATAGATAGCTTAAAAGATAAACAGCCGTAAGATAAGATATATGATTTTTACACAATTTAATAATTTATGTAAAAAAAAAAGAGTCACATTTCTATTTAGAAAAAACGTATTGCTAAAAATTAAATTATGGAATCTCAAAAAATACCCCCCCGGCCCTATAATTCAGAGACCAATTTTTTGTTTGTTGAAATTCACTGCTTGAAAACACAATAGGCATTTATTTTGTTATTTTGTTGAAATAATTAAATGAATGACTTGTGCGCTTTGGTGCTTTGATAAACTAACAGGCTCTGGATTTTAAGATCATGAAAGGATCCCTATTCTGTTACTTTGGGTGTTCGAACTTCTTATGAACTCCCGAATAATAAAATGATTCGATTATTATTGCTCTTCTGATTTCTAAATACATACACAAAAGCGATTTAGCAAGTTGTACTTTTTCAATGGCAGTCCACATGATGATAAAGATTTCAGAATATAAAAATGTAAACATTTCTAAACATTTTTTTTTTTTTAAAAAAAGAAATGATATTGATTAATATTATTTTCTTGCTTATAATGTTTGTTTTTATAAAAGTGGAAATAATGATTATCAAATGTTCTTCCTAGAATTTACATTACATTTATGTCAGTTTTTAAATATTTGAATTCAATTTTTAACACAAATCTTAAATTTATTTATATTCGAATAATATTTTTTTATTCCAACATATGTTTGCACTTTTAAAATAACAATCATTCTCAAGTTAGGTGGACATAAAATTTATAAATAAAATCTTGACTTCATATGATTAGATTTAACATAAGTTGACTAATGAGGCTTAAAAAAATAAGGGACTGAACATATTCACTCCAACATTTGATTAAATATATAGATTCCTTTGAATATTAGATATCAGTTTTTGTAAATAATAAAAAGATTTTAAACTAAGATATAATTTGTTTCATCTGAAAGCATCAACTAATCAATTAATACTCTGTATAAAAAAGCAGTTTTTTTATTACTCAAAAAAGACAAGCAAAAAGTAATTATTAAAAATTTCCAAATTATTATGGTTTCATAATATGTGCTCAGTTTTTAAATTAGTAAACCATCTTAAACATTTTGGACAAAACAAAGTTAATTAATATCTTTTAAAGAAACATTTTCCTCTGAATAATTAACCATCAATTTAAAAATAATAATAATTTTAATTTCTAGACTATAACAATATAAAAATCTATGATATACAGATAGATTAAAAAAAAATACAAAATGCGTCTTACAAAAATGTCCGAAGTTCATAAAAATAATACCAAAAAATATATTAGCATATTTAATACTGGTCATGATAAGATAAATGTCAACACATGATTTGTTATATGAATTCAGATAGAACATGAAATTTTTTTACCAAGATAACTCATATATTCCATCACTGGTGAATATTAATAATAATAATAAATAGTTCAAAGCATCGGTTAAAGATAACGTAAATGGCTGCCACACTTTTAGTATTAATTAACATGAATGGAAAAATCAAATCTAAGAAGTAATGTTATTTTGATTAATAAAAAAACATTTGCTGATATTGCAAAAAAACAACAAAACTCAACACTAATTACAAGCATGAATTTTAATCCCTTTTCCAATGATTCAGAAAATCTACAACCAGCAATATTGAGAATTTAGATTTACAAAATCAAAATGGTCAAGAAACACAATCCCCCCCCCTCTGTAATATGGAATGCTGACATACTAGATAGCATTTCTGAGATGTTCCACAACACTTTTCTAATGGGCTTCTTAACACTTTCCATTATTTTTTTACAGATTGTACAATAGTTTTATCAGCTACAGATATTAATTTTTTTTTTCATATGTCATAGCATCGACTGGGATGCGAACCCACAACTGTCTGCAACCATCTACTTGCTTGCAAGGTGGCTGCGATGACCTTTTAGCTAAAAACACTTGACAGATATTCATTGTTCTTTGTATAAATTCCCAAGAGATTTACTATATGAAGCACCCCACTCTGCACAATCTGTGGGACAGTGTGCTATGCTTAGCTGATCATTCCAGTCAAAGATATCTGATCATAGAATTTCATGATCAAAATCTAAAAAAATAGATTCAAAATGAAGATCAAAACACTGGGTCATTTTGCTCTAATTGCTGTAGATGAAAACAAACAGAAATACATAACTGGCATATTTAAACAAGACATTTATTTTATATAGCATGATGTTTTTATAAACTGTAATATTAATAAGCCAATAAGCTATTGCACATGTTCTTTGTAGATTTTAACTATATAAGTAAATACTCCCATTTTCCAAACACAAGATAAAGTCTGTGAAAATATAGAATGAATCCATCTATTTTTTCAATCCAAACATTTATGTATGGGCAAAGCCCTTTGGGAAGGTTGTCTCATTGCAACCAGTTTACCTAAAGGACATCCATTTCCAATATACAGCAATAGCTGTGAGTTTAAAGTCAAGTTAAACAAAGGCATTGATCCAGCCAAAAACATAACCATGTACCAGTCAAAAAGAAGCCAACACATCAACAAACCCAAACTCAAAGTCGGATTCAAACTCAGGCGAACCAAACTGAATTCAAACCCAACTCACGAGCTCAGATCAAATCAATGGATGACATATATCGATGGTACATGACTATGCGCCAAGGAACTAGCTCAACGGATGATGATGATTAATGAGACCCCTGATCTAACTCTAATAAAGTATAATAAAATAACTAAGAATGTTTATAAGTCAACTCATATATATATATATGTTCGGGTTGCCAATACAGACAGTGAGCATTAATATTAAAATAATTTGAATAAGAAAGTTAAAAAAAAACCAAATGTGTTAATAAAATGTTTAATAATAATTATAATTTTGTTCAACTTTTAGATTGTGATTATATAGATTACCTCTAGTCTTTAAACAGAATTTATATTTACAACAAGAATGGCAGTCCTTATTATATGCCAATACTATTACGCAATATTATATGATAAATATATGTCTATGCCCCGACGAGGAAGTAAAGGTAGATAAAGGTATTTGGCCGTGACAGAAATTATGATTCAAATTCTAAAAGAAAGAATGTGAGATTTATTTTCACATTCGCAAATCAATTCACAAAGAGCAAGATACATATTTAGGGCATAACTTTAATATTTAATAGAAAACTTATTTAATTATAAATAAATATGAATTTGTTCGACTTTAATAAAATCAATTCATCGCGATTTACGAGCATGAGGCGGGCTTTACTGGAACTGAAAAATAAATGGTACTGACGACTTATGAGCTATAAGAATAAATATGAAAAATAATGGCTTGTCTGTGATTTGAGAAAATAGCAGGGCTGCTTGTATTTGACAAGTCTTTGATGCCCTATATGAAGGATCCATAGAACACAGGGAAAACCAGGTCGGGTCGTAGCCTCGAACCTTTGGTGTTCCAAATATAAAATGAGCAAGTGGAGGAAGTGCATTCTTCCTAGATAATTAAACTAATAGAAATATCACCAAGGACAAGCCTATGAAACAGGAGATGGCTCACGTCAGCAACGTTCGGAAAATGATGACTTGGTAATCATCGTATTTAAATAATAAAACCCAATTTATATAAAGAGTGCTCTACGTGATGACCTGATCAAGTTAAATTAAAGTCAAATGTGCTTTAATCAAAAAGTATTTAATGCAATTAGAAATTATATTAATTATGCCCTAAATCCCATGCCCTTCCTGAATATTACTAGAAAGTATAAAATTTGAATTAGAATATATTCATTTAACTCCTTTATCGACCCTTTTGTGAAACAATATATTAATGTGAATAAATGAATATTATAAACTCAGTAAAGTGGCCAGGAGCATAGGTTAGAAATTGAGCTAATAATTTGTTGTTATTAGCCATTAATAAAATAGCAAAAATTGTATAAATCCTTCAACTCGATAATTAATAGAACTGTATCAAATTAGTTCTAGTGGGTAAGAATTACTATAAAAATAAATATAATATTATTTAACACGGCAAATGCAACGAAGGAAATTATTATCAAGTTGAAGTTATTATTGGCATATAATAAAAAATAAATTATATTAATAATCATCTAGCAAATATATAATAGGGTTAAATAAACGAACCGCCATCGTAAGAAAGGAAAGTTAACAGATATTAAATTTAAAGACTAGAGATAGATAGAGAATTACTACATAATTTAAAATAACATTAACAAAAAGACAATTTTACAGTAGATAGCTTAAAGATGTTTTAACTTAAAGTTCAGAACTGGCCAGGTTCAAAAGGAAAGATATTACCATTTCTTCATGGTTGGCTTCTGAGTTTCCACAGGGCAGAGTCCAGTTGGATGAAACGTATGCGCGCATTTTGAAAATTATGTGAATAGCATTTTGATGGATTTCTCTAAGGTTTTGGCAGCTTACGATTGGTATATGAATTTTTATATTGCAGCCACATTGAAGATTTTCAGGGGACTTAAGGAACCATAGTCAGACTCTTGAAGTTAAGCCCCCCCCACCATGGTAGAAACACTATTTTACTTCATAATTTAACTGGGCAGCTTCTTCTCTAATGAAATATATATGGCTTCTCTTAATGAGGAATAATAGCTGCTTGGAAACTTTTCCTGGGCTCTTTATACTGTATCTGATGCCTTCAGGCTAGCGCTTCTTTCCTAAACAATCTTACAAAAATTTACTAGTTGTTTTTAGATACATTCCTTCGATAAGGCTTTCAAACTCATTAACTTGAATTCATTTTCTAATTAGAAAATGAATTTTTTAAAATCAGAAAATGATTTTAATTAGGACCGTCCTTACATTTTAAATACTTATCTTTTTCTAATTAATAAAAACTTTACCCATTGTTTTGGAAAGAGGCAATCTGAAAGCTTATCGAAAGAATGTAGCTTTTAATCACTAAAATTTGAACAAATTATTTAAAAGTAAAATAAAACATTCCCGACGCAATGAAACTTTAGAACGAATATGTACATTTAAATATTTATAAATATATACACACAATCCACGCAGTTATAATATATATAAATTCATGAATAATTCTATCATGAATTTATTAATAGAAATGATTAGTTTAAATCTCAAACGAGTTAATTTTAACACACATTTATAATAGTTTTTCTTTAAGGAAACTATCGTGGACTGAACGTATAAAGCCCCATTGCATCGGAAATTCAAGGTTAGTACAAGGGTTTGAAGTTGGCTACATGTGAAAGATCATGAAGCTAGGATCGAACTTAGATCCGACTGCTTCATTTTTTTCCACTTCAAAAAAAAAACAATGAAAAAAAAATCTTTTTACTTAGATTTGATACATTTATAAGTTTACCTGATTAGTTGGTAGACTATACAAGTAATTAGTAACATACAAATATTGATATATTTTAGCACGTATACTAGTAATTCTCTATGTTGGATCCATTTGGTTTTTATTATTTATTTAGGCAACTCATTCTCTGCTGTACTGACAATCATATTTGCTGACAAATTTATTTATATGGGCACCAGTCAGCAATATGAGATTAATAGGACATGTGAAATAACCCATTGATCACCCAAACCATATATGATTGACATAATTTAGGATAGAACAATTTAATTGATGAATATTTATTGTTTTTAAGACTGACAATGCATTTTAAACATAGGAGTTCAACTTTTTCATTTCAAATAAGCATGAGGCTTTCACACACAAAAAAAAATGTCAAAATTAATATTTTACAAGAACTTTTATTTGTTGATATCATTTTTAATCTTACTAGCATAAGAGCATGTAAACCATTGAAGCATTTTGCCAACTTCATCTGGCTGCTTGGTGTTACACAAAAGGTCTTCACCTACTTTGAGGTTACTGTAGAAATTATTGTCATTTAAGCCTATCGTCACACTGCATCGGACCGCTTGACATATAATTCCCAGTCAGAAGGTCTTCACCTGCTTTGAGGTTACTCTAGAAATCACTGTCATTAAAGTGTATTGTCCACTACATCGGACCGCTTGACATGCAATTCCCAGTTACAAGGTCTTCGCCTGCTTTGAGGCTACTAATAATAAGGAGTGAACATTTAATATATGTGGTAGCAAGCAATACTTGAAATTAAACTTTGAACATGATATCGATACTGAATATTCTTACATATATACTAAGATGAATACTAACTAATTTTGACATGGAAAAACATTTCACCTAATTTTACCCCTTGCTTCACTCTTACTACTTTCTAACAATAATTTTTTTTTCTTTCTGTCACGAACGCGTATAAACAAACATATAATATATATACTGGTATACACATAATTAATTTATATATATATTAACTATCTTATTACTTTTCTTTGAATAATTATTTTGACTAACGAATCTTTTACTAGTGAACATTTAAAAAATAATCTTAAAAACATTTAATTGTATGAAAGAAAATTACAAAATTACATTTTAATTTATTCAATTTTCGCATAACTTTTCTCTTAAATATATACAACACTCTTTAAAACATCGCTCTCTACTGAAACATTTAATTTATTGAGATCTCAATTGACTGAGTAACTAAGATCATAATTACTATCTCCAGGGTATGTGGGGTTTATTAAATCGAAGCCACAATGGTTGGGCAGCCAAAAACATGTTATTTATATATATATATAAAAAACATTAATTTAAAAGATAGAAAATTGAACAATACGTTAGAATATTGTTAGCAGGATTTGAGATTAGTGAGGCTAGATTCATTTTCAAATAGTAGCATAAAAGTTACCTTGCAATTTTCAGAGTCCGATTTAAAATATTGCCTGTGCACAGAAATTGAAATGAGAGTTCTCAATTAATTGCAAGCTTCTAGTAGCATTAAAGTCCTTAGGTTGAACTTTTACTTCCTCTTGGGCAGCAGAATGAAATGGCCGCTGAAGATGATGACCCAACCGGGCAGAGAAGTGATGGATTTACGGCTACATTATTTAAGTTTCAAGCGACGTATAATATCTTTACCATAAGTTCTCTCAATAATAGCTAATCTTCCATCAATAGTAGTTAATCTTCCCCTGATTCAAAATTCAGTCATTTTATACCTTTTCTTTTATCAGTTGTTTTTGAAGATGCAATTGTAAGATAACGTCCAAAAATAAATTCAAATCTATTTCCAGATTAGAAATAGATTTGACAACATGTTTTTAACACAAGTAAATCTTTAATCTACTTAATCCCGTTTATTTTAAGTAAAACTTTAATTAAAAACTATCTCCCTTTAATTATTTTTGGACAATTACAACAGTCACATCTTCTATATTGGATTTTATAAAAAATATATAGCTTAATAGAAAAACAAGCAATTTAAAAAGAAAAAGCTAAAAACAACATATAAGAAATATTTAAAACATCAATATTTTGTTAGTAAGATTTTGCTCCTATGTATATATTTGAGCCGCATCTATAATACTTTAATAAAAAAGAACTAGTAATTAATAAAAAGAATTAATAATAATTTTAAAACATGTTATTGAAACATTAAATTTTATAATTTAGGCGCGCATCTCAAATATATACAAGAAATATATATACACGACAAAAAGAGCGGGATGGGAAATAGGGATTTAAACATAGGTTAGTAGATGTAAACATGAAGCACAATCTTAATTCTCTCTCATATGCTCTTATCTTTTCTTAACTTTAGTGCGGTCATTTATTTATATGTATTTATTATTCAATTTATGTATCTGCTTGCTTATGATTAAAATGTCAATCTCACAACCTGGCGAGCTTAATTTCTAAAAATCTTTTCTGTCATTTTTTTCTTCTCAACCTTCAGGTTATTAACGTCCCCTTAAAATATACATATATAATGCATTGTAAATTAATACGTTCGCCAGATTGTTTTATGAATCAACATTTTAGGTTCGTTTTAATATAAAATTTGATTTGTTTAAACTCTGAAAATCCAGAACTCAAACTAATTAACGCTCTGAAACATTGATTTTATAATTATTTATTAAATTCTAAAAAGGTGACTTAATTGTTTTATATATATATAACTGCTAGTTATTTTTTTATATATACTCTTAAAATATATGCTATGTATTCCAGTTATTGTAAAATCCATGAAGGTGGAATTGAATTGTTTTAAATAGTGGGAAAGGGAAGGGGGTGAATCTTAATGTCTCTTTTGCTATATAAAATCTTCAAGTATATTTTAAGTAAATGTCTCTTTTGCTATATAAAATCTTCAAGTATATTTTAAGTAAATGAAATCTAAATATTCTCTCTCTCTCTATATATATATATAACTGCATAGCATATTATTTGTCTAAATTATGGTATTCAAACTGGGCTCGTTTATTTTAAAAGCAGTAAATCTTATTCAATGTTGTTAGAGACATTCATTCATACTGCATTCCTGGCATTTAGCATATCTTTGTATATATGTATATACTACATGCTTCTAGTCTTCTAATCTGGGGGTTACGACAAGATCGAACCTATAGATTCCTCGTATCTCGTTCCATAGATAGTTGAGCTATCTGGGACCACATTTATTCCGTATATAATGCCTCTGGCGGTGATCCCATAAGTTTGGCACACGCTATGCATATACACTTCATAGATAAAAGGCCTCTCACATCAGTTATACCAGCAAAAGTCTGGGCTACACCATGCCTATCCACTTTTCTCTAAGCACTACCCAAGAAGGGGGTGTGAGATTTCATTTTCATCCAGAAGCACGATCTTTTCCTCTTAGTTATTTTAGGCTGTTATGTCAGCACTGCAAACTTCTTTTTATTATTATTATTTCTTTTGCTTCATGGCCCAGTTTTAATGCTCTAATATTAAAATTAAGCTTTGCTTAAAATATATATATATAAATGCCAACTACTTCTATTTTATTAATTAAGATTATTTCAATCATATACAATCTCACCGTCATAATTTATATATCTATTTAAGAGTATCTATATGCCTTGGGGAAAATAAAGCGTTCATCTTTCTATTGTTAAAATAATTTCATTAAATATTTTGTCATTGTTCAAATATAATATTTTAACTGTCTTTTATTTATTTTCACGACCTCAATGGCATGAAAATAATTTATATCATATGTATGATGAATTTCAGCACGCTCCCCTCAATCATATGTTAGTCACCACGTTTCAGAATCGTAAATCAAAGCGTTTATAGCAATTTTATGTAACTTCTTTCTAATACTGATTGGCATCTTAATTTTGGACCTATCAAAGATGTGTGTTTATTTGTAATATATTATTTAGCTAAGAAAGAGCATATGAAAACTAATAGCATGAATGACACTATGTAACCGCTTGCTCATTCACGCACATACTAATGTCTATAATTTATTTATAAATGTATAATAATTTGTCAGTATATTAAAATATATTTTATTGTCTAGCTTATTTGAGTAGTTCGAATTCCTTCTTTTTCTACACTTCTAAATGTACAGCCTAGTTGATATATATGTTAGTTTAGTCATAATCAATAGATGTCTCATTGTCTTCTCTGCTCTCCTAGTCGGCCGGATTTAAAATTAATTCTCATGTGCCATCACTATTATGTTATTCATTAGGTAGTTAGATCTGGGGCTTACAGAGTGGGTTCAAATTCAGGCTGGTCCCTGACCTAAATCTTGGGTTTGAAGTACATTTTGTGAGTTCCAGCTCATGTTAGATGGGTAAACATGTTTTAACTGGTAGATAGAATTTTTTTTCCAAGTTTGATGCCCCATGTTGGGCACCAAGCCTGAGAAGAAAAAATCCTATGTACCAGTCAAAACAAGTTTACCCATCTAACATGAGCTGGAACTCACAAAATGTACTTCAAACCCAAGATTTAGGTCAGGAACCAGCCTGAATTCGAACCCACTCTGTAAGCCCCAGATCTAACTACCTAATGAATAACATAATAGTGATGGCACATGAGAATCAATTTTAAATCCAGCCGACTAGGAGAGCGGAGAAGACAATGAGACATCTATTGACTATGACTAAATTAACATATATATCAACTAGGCTGTACATTTAGAAGTGGAGAAAAAGAAGGAATTCGAACTACTCAAATAAGTTAGACAATAAAATATATTTTAATATACTGACAAATTATTATACATTTATAAATAAATTATAGACATTAGTATCTACGTGAATGAGCAAGCAGTTACATAGTGTCATTCACGCTATTAGTTTTCATATGCTCTTTCTTAGCTAAATAATATATTACAAATAAACACACATCTTTGGTAGGTCCAATATTAAGATGCCAATCAGTATTAGAAAGAAGTTACATAAAATTGCTATAAACGCTTTGATTTATGGTTCTGAAACGTGGTGACTAACATATGATTGAGGGGAGCATTCTGAAATTCATCATACATATGATATAAATTATTTTCATGCCATTGAGGTCATGAAAATAAATAAAAGACAGTTAAAAGATTATATTTGAACTATGACAAAATATTTAATGAAATTATTTTAACAATAGAAAGATGAACGCTTTATTTTCCCCAAGGCATATAGATACTCTTAAATAGATATATAAATTATGACGGTGAGATTGTATATGATTGAAATAATCTTAATTAATAAAATAGAAGTAGTTGGCATTTATATATATATTTTAAGCAAAGCTTAATTTTAATATTAGAGCATTAAAACTGGGCCATGAAGCAAAAGAAATAATAATAATAAGAAGTTTGCGGTGCTGACATAATAGCCTAAAATAACTAAGAGGAAAAGATCGTGCTTCTGGATGAAAATGAAATCTCACACCCCCTTCTTGGGTAGTGCTTAGAGAAAAGTGGATAGGCATGGCATGGTCCAGACTTTTGCTGGTATAACCGATGTGAGAGGCCTTTATCTATGAAGTATATATGCATAGCATGTGCCAAACTTATGGGATCAGTGCCAGAGGCATTATATATGGAATAAATGTGGTCCCAGATAGCTCAACTATCTATGGAACGAGATACGAGGAGTCCATGAGTTCGATCTTGTCGTAACCCCCAGATTAGAAGACTGGAAGCATGTAGTATATACATATATATGAAAATATGCTAAATGCCAGGAATGCAGTATGAATGAATGTTTCTAATGACATTGAATAAGATTTACTGCTTTTAAAATAAATGAGCCCAGTTTGAATACCATAATTTAGACAAATAATACCCTCTTCAGTTATATATACATAGAGAGAGAATATTTAGATTTTATTTACTTGAAATATACTTGAAGATTTTATATAGCAAAAGAAACATTAAGATTTAAATTTCAAATTAATAAAATATACGTTTAGATTTGATTACGCAAAAGAGACATTAAGATTCACCCCCTTCCCTTTCCCACTATTTAAAACAATTCAATTCCACCTTCATGGATTTTACAATAACTGGAATACATAGCATATATTTTAAGAGTATATATATATAAAATAACTAGCAGTTATATATATATAAAACAATTAAGTCACCTTTTTAAAATTTAATAAATAATTATAAAATCAATGTTTCAGAGCGTTAATTAGCTTGAGTTCTGGATTTTCACAGTTTAAACAAATCAAATTTTATATTAAAATGAACCTAAAATGTTGATTCATAAAACAATCTGGCGAACGTATTAATTTACAATGCATTATATATGTATATTTTAAGGGGACGTTAATAACCTTTGTATGAAGGTTGAAAAGAAAAAAATGACAGAAAAGATTTTTAGAAATTAAGCTCGCCAGGTTGTGAGATTAACATTTTAATAATAAGCAAGCAGATACATAAATTGAATAATAAATACATATAAATAAATGACTGCACTAAAGTTAAGAAAAGATAAGAGCATATGAGAGAGAAATAAATTTATATAAATTATTTAAGAGCAAATTACATGTTATATATATATATATATATATATATATATATATAACATATTAATTTAAAAGATAGAAAATTGAACAATATGTTAGAATATTGATAGCAGGATTTGAGATGAGTGAGGCTAGATTCATTTTCAAATAGTAGCATAAAAGTTACCTTGCAATTTTCAGAGTCCGATTTAAAATATTGCCCATGCACGGAAATTGAAATGAAAGTTCTTAAATAATTGCAAGCTTCTAGTAGCATTAAAGTCCTTAGGTCAGGCTTTTACTTCCTCTTGGGCAGCAGAATGAGATGGCCGCTGAAGGTGATGACCCAACTGGGCAGAAAAGTGATGGATTTATGGCTAAATTATTTAAGTTTCAAGCGACGTATAATATCTTTACCATAAGTTCTCTCAATAATAGTTAATCTTCCATCAATAGTAGTTAATCTCCCCCTGATTCAAAATTCAGTCATTTTATACCTTTTCTTTTATCAGTTGTTTTTGAAGATGCAATTGTAAGATAACATCCAAAAATAAATTCAAATCTATTTCCAGATTAGAAATAGATTTGACAACATGTTTTTAACACAAGTAAATCTTCAATCTACTTAATCCCATTTATTTTAAGTAAAACTTTAATTAAAAAATACCTCCCTTTAATTATTTTTGGACAATTACAACAGTCACATCTTCCATATTGAATTTTATAAAAAATATATAGTTTAATAGAAAAACAAGCAATTTAAAAGAAAAAGCTAAAAATGACATATAAGAAATATTTAAAACATCAATATTTTGTTAGTAAGTTTTGCTCCTATGTATATATTTGAGCCGCATCTATAATACTTTAATAAAAGAGAACTAATAATTAATAAAAAGAATTAATAATAATTTTAAAACATGTTATTGAAACATTAAATTTTATAATTTAGGCGCGCATCTCAAATATATACACGGAATATATATACACGACAAAAGGAGCGGGATGGGAAATAGGGATTTAAACATAGGTTAGTAGATGGAAACATGAAGCACAATCTTAAGCTAAGATTGACTGCTTCAAAGATAGAATGAATCCATCTATTTTTTCAATCCAAACATTTAAGTATGGGCAAAGCCCTTTGGGAAGGTTGTCTCATTGCAACCAGTTTACCTAAAGGACATTTATTTCCAATATACAGCAATAGCTATGAGTTTAAAGTCAAGTTAAACAAAGGCATTGATCCAGCCATTATACCTACTCAGATTATAGACCAAGAGGCAATGCTTTGCCTATACATGTGTTAAAACCACAATGTTTCTCTTGTCACTAGCATGGTCATCTAGCAATCAACTGCACAATCACTCAATGCTTACAATGTAATCAGGTGGGTAAACATACACTTAGATGCATTCATAATCAAAACCAAGACAATAGTGACAAAACATCAAATACACACACAATCTCCCCCTCAAATGAAGATGGTTCACCAAGTGATCTCTCCATCAAGCAGACAAATCAAACCTTCAGCCCATACATTAACATCAGCAGAAAAACTGCTCAGAATGATGATATTCAAACTTTCACCTCATCAGCCAAACCATGTAAACAGTTAGATTCAATTCACATAGCTAAGGTACCACAGTCAATTATTCACAAATGACAATGTTAGCCAATTTTAATTTATAATTACACTGACACCACCATTGCCAATAGTTGAAAGCTGTGACACAGATTACACTTCCAAAAGAAAACTTGGGTGACCATGAAAAGATCATGGTAATAAAAAAATAAAAATACTTGATACCCTAATTAACCTATCATGCTCCACTAATAACAGCATTTACAATCTAGAATCATGTATCCCCCACTTAAAAGACACTAAACAAACACAGGAAGCTCTAACTGAGTCCCCAAATCTTCATCTTTCACTTACGAAAACCCCAAACTCAAGCAGTGAATAAAAAACAAACCCTAAAGATAAACATGTATACACTAATATACCAACAGATATCAGACATTCCCTGCTTATAGAAATAATGCAAACAAACCATCTCATAATATTTTGATGCCCTAGATGCCAGCCCTGAAAATTTTAATTTTTGAATTGTAGCTGGCCATTTATGTTCATACAATCCTTTTATCTAAATCTTATACACAAGGCAACAAATGGAAATCTCAACCCAGTCAATATAAAACAGCTGATCCTTAAAACATCTATTTTTTCTATTCATTTACTTTCAACATGTAAATAAAGATAGGAGTTTTCAATGTTTGAGATCTAAATTCAATTAAAAAAAAACTCCAACTAAATAAATGGATTCAATTTACTCAGCTACACATCCTGAATCTTCTGGAAACAAAAATATATATTGGTTCTCAGATTGACTCCACAACCTATTTAAGGACCCAAGGCTTTTCCACCTGTTCATGAGATTCATGATCACCTCCAGGAGGCACTGGCCTGGTCATCATAAGAATCTGCCAATTTTCATCCTTTTAAAATTATATATATATATATTATAATAGTAACTTGCAGTTGTTATTATTAGTCTAGCATGTTTTATCTCTTGTGAAATTATTTATAAATATAAATTTTTATTTGACTATTTTATTATGTAACATATATGTACTATTTATATATACATTTAAGTTTTAAATAATATATACCTTAAGCTTTTGAGTAAAATGCCAGATTTGAAGTTAAGAATAAATACTTATATATTTTTTTATTTTATTATTAAATCTTAATGCCAGTGGTACAATTGATAGTTGAATTAAACATGAACTTATATAACACACGAGCAGATTCGTTCGTGCTCTAAAAAAATAAAAATAAAAAAACGAAAGAAAAAGAAAATCTTTTCTCTTTAAAAATAGCATTTTTCTTCTATCAATACTACTATTTAGCGATTGGAATTTAAATATTAACTTTTTCAAATTAAAATAATTTGTGGATTCAAAGTCTGCAAGGAAAATATATTTAATTTTCTACTTAATCTTAAAGGAATAGCAATATAAAGGAAAAGAACGTCTGTTTAAGTTTTGAAACTACGTTGTTTTAACTCTTCCATTATTCTTCGGATATATATAAATTTAAGATAATTATATATATTAAGGATAAAACAATGTGCACTGAGTAGTACACTCATTATATCGTAAAAGGTTTCGAAACCAACCTGGCATGCTATTTTAAAATATTTTGAAATATTGAATATATAGAACGTCTAGTGATAATAGAGAAATGAAGATTAAGAACATCTACATTCGAAGAATATTTATTTTATTTCACATTAATCCGGTCATTGGATGTTATTAACAGTTTATCGTTTAAGGATAAATGGAATCATCATTGTACAAATGGATTGGTGATATGCTTCGTAAGAGATCTTCATTGGGATGATGAACTATAGACTTCAATATCTACTCTCAACTCTCTTATAACTAAGTTTCCTTTATTATTTATTTACATATATTATAATAATGCTTATATTATTTTAATATGTTTATTATTATTATTATTATTATCTTTATTTCAAATTTGGCATCGCATCATATATATCTTAAAAGGAAAATTATATTATTATTAAATATAATTAATTGAAAGCTTAACATAATTCATTAAATTAGATGAGGGATATAAAAAATAGTTATTATTTGACAGATATCTTAAACAGGATTGTATTGTGTTTACTACGTAATATTGTAAACGTTTAATGTATTTTTATTTATTAAAATACATATAATATATAAGTTATACAATGGCAAATAATACTTATATATGGGTAATTGTGAAGCATATAAATAAGAACGGTAAATAAATTAATAAGTTACATAAATTATTAATTTTTGAACCCAGATATTGTTTTTATATATCTGTTAATTTAAGCTATTTTCTTTAATTTTTGAAAGTTTATTATAGTATTGAGTTTTATCGTAGGGTATTAAATAAAAAAATATCATTTATTAATATTCTTTTAAAATGATAAAATTCATCCGTATTTATTTATTAATATTTTATTATCTATTCTATTATATTTTTTATTGTTTATTAAATATTGATTTGTTAACGTGATCTCTTTGTCTAATCATTATTGAATTATATTATATATATGCTAGTATTATAAATGTCATATGAATAATAGTTATAATTAATGCTTATATAGAGGCATATGAAATAACTTGTTTTTGAAATTATTCCTGAAAAGAGCTGATTGCAAATTCTCCGTGAGTTTAAATATCGTGGCATAATGGTGACTGAAAGAGGGATGAAAGATGGATGTCCTGGTCTAAATTGTATTTAAACTTATTTAAAGATTAATGAGCTAGCATAATAGAGGTATATATAATCATGGACTTGGTATTTCATCGATTCATTTCTAGCATTCTACTTGAAGACCCAAAGTCCGATTGTAGTGAAATGCGTATCCTCTTTCTAAGGAATTTAATCATCTCTTTATATTTAACAAGACCAACTTAGATTTTAAATATAATCCATTCTGTTATATTTGGCGAACCTAACTATGAAGCATTAAGTTAATGATTTCTAAACATTAAATATAATTGATTATATTACAATTAATACATCAACTGGGATGATTAAATGCCGTTCCGTTATATTTGATGCCTCAACTAAGGCTATCAAATAGGCTGTCCCGTTATAATATATATATATATATATCAACTCAAACCTACTTATAGTCACCTTTCCCTACTGCACTGTTGCACTCAACATAATTTTTGTTTACATACCTCCTGGACCAGTTGTCACCTCAAGATTAGTGCTTACCATCAACTCACTACTATCATCAACTTTTTACCCAGTTGTTTTAATGGGAAACTTTAACATAAGTTATCACAGTTTTGTTTCAAGTGGCTACACCAACTTGCAATACCCCTAATGAGCATTGAAGGTTTCTGACCACCAAACTCTATCTCTTTCTACAACAGTCAATACACCTCACTTATTGACCTGTGTTTTTATTCACCCATGCTTCAACAATTAATTAAGTTAACACTTAATTCCTCACCCTTTTCTGATCACTCTAGTCAAATGCTCGAACTCAATCTAAGTGCAGTGCAAACATCAACAATTCTACTTTATAAAGCAATAAGAATAATTCTTCCTGCACACACTTCTGATTTGTTGTACTCTGAAACATCATTATGTTATTTAAACTTAGCACTATGCAACTTATCCCATTCAATGGTATATTTCCTTTATCAACATTCTGTCATTTAATATAAATCATATTACCAGAACCACACCACCACCTTCAAGACTTCTAACTTTTACTGATGAGTTAAACAAAAGAATCACCATGTGTAAATCTGTTCCAGATACCAATACACATATAAAAAGACTTACACAAATATATAATAACATCTGCAACATTCTAAAAGAGTACCTTGCCACAAAAACACATAAATCTCTGTCTAACAAAACAATACCTCTGGACATGAGGGTACATTACATGAGCTCTGGGATATCCTTCCATTGTCAGAGTTCCACAAGCACTCAAAACTGATGGTGTCACCAAAACTGGACACAATATGATAAAACCAATATACAAATACTTCAAACAAAAGCTGTAGTCACATTGCGCCTTCACACCACTTGGAGATCTATTTGGCCAACCAGAGTTAGATAAATCATTCTATGCTACTGATTTCTTGCTGAAGCTAACCACAATAACAAACTCTTGTCATCCAGGGCTACATTCACATCTCAATCAGCTTAGCAAATTATCTATCACAAAGGCTCTTTAACATAAAAGATCTATATCCAATTTCCTTAGTTTCATTTAACAAAAAGCAAGCTTCAATATCCAATCTATATAATCTGTGACCAATCTCCATGGGCCTCATTGGTATTAAGATCTTAGAAAAGGTTCTAAAAGATAAAATTGAACAATTTCTCTCTATTATCACCAATGCAACATGCAAAAAGCTTCATCAACAGGCCAAGCTGCTTTCATTTTCAAAACCACTGTAAATTTCAGTTAGAGAGCAGAAAAATATGCTCCAATGGTTGTTCAAATTGACATTGAGGCTGTTTTTGACTCAGTTCCTATTAAAATTTTAATTCAGACACTTGCAGTCACCAAAATACCTCACTCTCTCTTATACCTACTAACCAACCTACTCCTTAGTCATGAAATCCATATTACAATTAATAGTAGAACATCACCTTTTATTCTCTCCCCACCAATCTATCCATCAAGAATCTTCACTCAGTTCTTTATTATTTATGTTCCATATTAACCATCTCATAAACAAAATACAACAAAAATTACAAGGAATTTAAATTCCACACACTGGATTATATATAACATGTGTTGCATACATGGATGACTTTACTGTTTTTCTTACCTTCAAAAAACAAGTACCTACTCTGGAAAAAAATACTTAATGAATACACCTTCAAATATAAACTTAATAATAAAACATCAGCTTGGTTTCTTTACACTGGAAAAATACATATGTAAGTTTATCATGGTAAACCAACTAATTTCTTTGGATTTCCTTTCTACCTAGGGCTCTCTGGAATGAGACAACAGATCCAGAAAAAAACTGAAAGATGACGCTGAACACACAACTATTTCTCTCTCTAAAATTTACCTTTCATTATACACAACATAAGAGTTGGTTTCTATTGATAAAGCTAATAAGCTATTGTCCTCGTATTTTATGATATTGAATTTATAATACACTTTTGCTTGGTGGATGAGATTCATTATTTAATTAGATATTTTCTCATTTTGCTGCTATATACTTTTGTATTAAGATGGAGCCACAGTGAATCCAACACATCTTCCTGTCATAGAGTAGCACAGTAGCAAGCCCTAAGTTTAAGGCAAGGTTATGATGTAAGTTCCCACCACTTCTGAACTAAATGTTCCTTTATTTCACAGCATGATGATCAGTCCCAGGTACCAACATTTGTTGCAAAAACCCTTGACTCCTTAATCCATCGACAGAGTGACTTTTATTATTGTTATTTGCCTGTGCCATAGCACATTGGTAAATCAAGATCAACTAACTTTACCTCCTTATCATGTTGTATTTAGCATTTATCTGCAATACTCTTGAAAGCCATGTTTGATTTAAGTTATTTGAGCTGACATATAGGCTCACTTTTAGATATAAATATTTGTAATAATAAAATGCATAATTAGTTGTTAATCAAGGCTTAGCATGATTACTTATATATAACAGCCACAAGTTTAAATAGGAATTGGCATAACTCTCTCTATAGACATGTTGTAGCGATTATTTATATATATTTTATGTAATTAAATCTATAAGATGAGAGCCTATTAAAGCTCATCTCATATAAAGTGATAATTACTACTTATATCAATACCCCCATAATTAATCTGTAAGAAGAGAGTACATTATCTCGTTTCAGTCATTCAAATGCCTGTATACATTTTAATATGCTATTGAATTATATATATTTGTTATTTTAATTTTGATTTATCATTATAAATAAATGTATAATTAAGTTAATATATTTCATTCTCTGTCTTGTTATTAATCCAATTCAAATTCAGCCTAGTTATTTAGAAAAGCTATGCATTAATAAAATCCTCATTAGTTAATTAGATAATAGATTTTACTTAATAAGAGCAATTTTAACCCAGAGTTTCATATTTGTCCCTGACCTATGTTGGCCACGAAGAAAAGTTATATGACTGTACACTCAAGAGTGTTATCCATAGGGTATTGAATCTTGGAGCATGGGTGAAGGAGTTGGAGGTGGTCAGTCTTGAGATCTCACCATCTCATGCTGGTCAGCTTTGGTCTCTTTGCCTGGATTCTAGATTCTGTTATGTGAATGTACAAACTTGATTGGTACAGTAATAATAGTAATAATAACAACAACAACAACAACAACAATAATAATAATAATAAAATAATAATAATAATAATAATAATAATAATAATAATAATTATTATTATTATTATTATTATTATTGTTAGTGTATAAAATCTTCACCAATGAGCTGTATAAAATCTTCACCAATGAGCATTTTACTGGTCTATTAAATTATGTCCTTATCTTCATTATGTTTTATCTATTTATTTACTTATGCCATACAAGAAAGTATAATATCAAATGCCACAAGTTCTCTTAGCATAATGTTTTACCTATTTATTTTTATGTCTGACATATTTATTTGATAAGAAAATGTAACAATGTTTAATATTGCAATAAAACTTTTAAATATAATATTGTATTATTTGGTAATGTAATGTAACAAAGTTAAACATCACTGCCATATCTTTCCTTAGCATAATAATGTTTGATCTATTTATTTTACATTTTATTTATTTAATCTTTAATAACATTGCTATAAGCTTCTTAGCATAGTAATATTTTAATTGTCACAATTTATTCCTACCAGAGTCGTAGGTTTTTCTTTAGACTTTAAATTATTTTGGACTGACAGTAATATTCTTTTTCATTGATTGATTATATAAATAAATATATAATTAAACAATTAGCTTTGAGAGGTCATGTGATATTGGGTATCATAGGGGTTAGATAGAATTTTAATCCTGAAACTTTTAACCCTTGAATTTGTCTCTTTAATAATGAGTTAAACTACCTAAGATAATCATCATTGTATTCCATAAAAATACTTAATTAATCAATATATATATATATATATATATATATAAATATATATATATATATATATATATATATTATATATATATATATATATATATATCAGTGACAAAGAATGAAAGCTTTTTTTATATAATATTTTTATTTTACTTGCAGCAACAATTTTCACATAAACAGTTAATCTATTCATATTACGTACGTCTAGAAAAATCTGAAAATTCCTTACCTATCTGTAAATCAATTAGTATAGAGAATACATTATCAAGATATTTTTATTTTCTAAATGTTTTTAACATTCTTAAGTTTAAACTATTAATTACATTTTAGCATTGTTTGAACTTTTTATAATCAACAAATAATGTGAATAATGTGATGGTCAAACTCATTATTTGCCTTATATAAAAACAGTTGAATTGTTGGTAAAAAAATTGAAAGTTAACAAAAATTCCATACAAAAATAATGAGTTTGAATTATTCATTCTTTTTTTATGTTTGGATAAATAGTTTAGAGAAAATATGAAACTTTTTTATCTGATAATTTCTTAACTGACTATCCTGAGTAAACTTGTTGATGGCTTTAACCCACTCTAAAACTGTCAGTTTTTACATTACCATAGTGTTTTTACACTTATTTTAAAGCTTAAAAAGTACCATAAGATGCTGCCCTTTCTCGAATTATTATACAAGTAAAAAAATCAATAATATAATTTGAAGCTACAAGATGGGATAAGGCAGGCTTTCTTAGATGATAATTGGTTGGTTCTCATTTCAGCAAAAGAATAGCACCTGTCAATAATTTTCACCACTCCAACTTCTTTGTTTTAATTTTGAAAATGAAAATGTATGTTTTAGAATGGTTTTTTTGTATTTTTTATTTTACATATTATAAATTATTTTGATAAAATATGCTGAAAATATAATTATTTTAAAAAAATAGTTAAGATTTTAGTAAAAATTCTTTACTTTTACACGAACATAAATTGAAAAAGAAACCAGCGCTAACAATAATTATGACACTTGCCAACTGATTTCTTTGCCCCAAGCTCTTTATTTGATTTTCAAACAAAAATTAATGTGTTAGAGTATTTAGTTGGTATTTTTTTACATATTATAAATAATGAAGATAAAATATGCTGAAAATATAATTATTTTAGAAAAATAGTAAAATTTTAATAAAAAATTCTTTACTTTTATGGGAACATAAATTGAGAAAGAAAATCACTGACATACTCAACACTTTCTAATAGGTTACAAACATTCTTTTGAGGTTTTCTGCTACAAAATATTTTTATAATTATAAATAGAAATTTATTTTCAAAAAAACTTTAGTTCACTTTCATATTCTGACAAATTATTAATTTGTTTTTTACAAATGAAACTAAAATAAATATATTAAAAGATGAATATATTTTTACTGCTGATCCTGTAATTGATCAAACTAAAGTTTAGAACTTTAATTCACTAGGCCAATATAAAATTTTACAATTAACTAGCAGAAAAGCAGTTAATCAGACCATGACTAGTTTAAATATAGATAAAACATTATCAAGATATTCCAATTCCTTTTAACATTTTTAAGTTTTAACTTTAAATTATATTTTAGCATTATTTGAACTTCTTATAATCAATGAATAATGTGATGGACAAACTCATTATTTGTCTTATATAAAAACAATTCAATTTATAATGGTCAGGGTGTATTGCTTTTATGCTATCTGCTATCTGAACGTAGAAAATTTATAATGTAGCCAGATACACCTTGGAAAGAAATCCAGTTTTTATATTGATTGTTATCCCATGTCACTAACTCAAGGAGACATGAGATTTAATATATAAATTCTTATTAAATGTATTTTTAATATTAAAAATAAAATAAAATAAAATAAGCCACTGCCAGTAATAACATACAAAAACATTTACTGTCACACGTATATATATATATTGAAATTTGAGAAATAAATTAATTTTACTTTAATTTGTTATTATTTTATACTTTAGTTAGTTTACATTATTTTGTTTTAGAATGTTGAGCATAGATAAGCTACATAGATTAGGCAATTAAAACTTTTCAAAACATCTAACCTCAGGCTAAAAGTTTGTAGCTAAACCAATGCTCACTTCCTGATATACAGACGTAACCAATGCAATATGAAGATGTTAGCATAAAACCATGCTGACAGGAGTGTGCATCTACAGCATGATATTACTTAAAAGAAATGATCCTCTTCCAGTACAGAAATGTGTGTCTGTCTGGCGAAAGAATCATATATATATAAAACATTAAAAGAAATGCTTCATATGGAGGGAGAGTAGTCTATTGCTGACTTATAGTCCCTATCCATAGAGCAAAAAGAAATCAATGTCACAGAAAATACTCTGCATCCATTGCAACATGATGACTACACCTTCCTTTGGATCATGTATTCATTTGGGAATGTTGATATATCCCTCCGCCAGCATCAACTCAACTACAAAACAAATAGTCTGAAATTAGACCCCCCTTAAAGTAACATAAACATTAATGAATCTATGCAGTCATCTACACCCAACTTTAAATTTAATAATTTAGTTAACAGATAAAAATAAATAAAAGAAAAATGGAAATGATTAGCAAACATATACATAAAAAAATAATAAGGGATTTAGAATTCTTTTAAGTCAGATAAAATTTCATACTTTCGGTTATTAATTGAAAGTTTGCTTAAAAGTTCATATTGAATATCACAATTTATACTTCCTATGATTTATAGAAGTTCAGCCTAGTGATCACTTTCATAGATTGTCTGTCCTCCTTGGAAATGAAGCCGCTACTTGCCAATACTTGGGTCAAGAACTGTCATTTGGAAGGCCTCAGCTGATGCACGCAAAGGAAACTATTTTATTGCAAGACCCCTACATCATGGAGTCCGCAATACAGCTGTAAGTTTAATAGTCAGATTAAAACAACAATCAATTGTTTTTCTTTTTATAGCATTAGGCTTCCCTCATCACGAATTTTATGGATCCATTGAACATGATGTCATCTGTTCTTAAGGTCCAGATGTTTTTCTTTCTGGCCCATCCGGATGTTTTTCTTTCTGGCCTGTGCATGGCTTGGTGCTTGTATTGGTCAATATTTAATTTTTTTTATATCTCTTATCTGACCTTTCAATTATTCAAGTGCTAGCTTGCTTTGCATTTAATTAATAAAACAATCATTTCCATTTACTAAGATTAAACATGATTCTTTAACAGGATTCTTAAAATAGAAATTAATTAACATTTATTATTATTTTTTTATATACAACTTTTTACTAAAAGTACTAATCTTTAGATCTTTCCTTTTTTTTTTTTTTTACAAAAAAGTACTTTTAAATACTTTTTTTTAAAAAGTTTTTTTATCTTTGTGATAATATATATGTTAAATAAGTATTTTTTAAATTTTCTTTTAATAAATCAGTTTTATTTAAGATTTATTTTCCCCATTATTTTAATTTTAAAATAATGTAACAGCATATGTATTGTAACGGTCAGAAAACATGTGACTCGTAAACATAGTGCAGAATTCGACCACCATACAGAACAGCAGCACCATCGAGTAGCGAAGCCACCCGTGGTACTGAGTTCGAACATAGTTTATCGGTTCCACAATACAATCCACGAAACAATGCATCTGATGCGACATTAGTAAATATTTCCTTAGGCACGGTGGTCAGGGATATGCAAGAGACTCATGATTTTATTCTCGAGTTAGCCAATAACCAAACTAATATTAATTAAACATTCATATTTACATAATCGAGGAAATATTATATAGAATGGGTATCAAATAAATGAAACGTAACTGCAGATGTATAGTTTAAATTTATTTATTAATACATTTTAATGAAACAATCTAATAATATTTTATGGACTAACAGCTTCAGTAACGGGATTTGCGACATGATTATATTTTAAAGAATACATTTATTTATTTAGACATTATTTTATATTGAGGATTTCAGTAGCGGTATTTCCAATACTGTAAGGTTTACAAAAAGAATACATTTATTTGAAGGCGTAATCTAGCTACCTAAAATTCTCGAGTGAGTATTTCTAATGCATGCCTGGAGGGACTTATACCTTTGCAACACAAGAGTCTAAAGTATGGGTTATAAGAGTAATGGCAGACATATATTTATTTAATTAAAATATTTATTTATAACTAAGGGCAAACATTTATTTGAGAGTGAATTATGCAGATAATGCAGAGGTGGAGTGATATGTTTAGAATAATAAAACTAAGTAAAGGAACACGTGGTACGCTTTAGAAAGGCGATATGGAATGGCAGTATATCGAAACTGCAATGCCGTAAACGAGTTTATAAGAATGTTGGGCTAGTCTCTGCCATCGGCCCGACGAAGTAAGGTGTCACATAAGCATAACCAGGGACAAGCGGTCCGTGTCGCAGTTTGCCGGATGGCTGCATGACATTGTCAAATCCTACGGGAGCACCCATTATGCCCGCTTGTGTAGGACAACTGGGTTTAATTTCAACCCTGAAGAATCCGGAAATTTCACGGCAGAATGGGTCATCGCGTCTCTAAAACGTAACACATGTAGACTGTATAAACGATTATGATGAGATTTAAATAGATTTCTGACTCGGCCCTACATTATCAACACTTACTAAAGAACGTTGGTGACTCTCAAAGAAATGTAATTTTCTGGAATTATTCATGATGATTTAATAAATACAAAACCTATATAAATTGGGAATTATTATAACTAATACGTCAGCCATTTGCGAAGTAGTAGACCCTGCATTACAATAAGTGGTGCACTGAATGCATGTCGATTTATATGAAAGTGAAGTTATTAAGGAAATAAGAATGTCAGGCTGGTCTCTGCCTCGGCCCAATGAAGGACATATTAATGAAAATGTGACACGCATTCACTGTTTCAAACGATCATAGATTTAAACTTTGAAAATTGAGATAATTATGAGCATGCAATAATTAAATAATAAATATAGATAAAATGTAGATTTTAAAAATACGCACCCAAGATAGAATGAGGTAAGCTAGATTAGTAGAGAAATTTACACATTAAGTTAATTATTCAGTTTTAGTTATACATATGGTAGTTTTACATTTTATAATTTAGATAAGTAGTATGAAGAAAAGCTATAGCATATTATTAGAGTACTCTAGAGTTTGAACACAGACAGGTATTTGTTTTATAAGAAGTTTTCCGAGTCCATTGATTAAGTAGCAAATAGTTCATGAGTGGCAATTCTTTCTTGTATTTAAACGTTTCATTTTACTTTCACAGCAGCAGCAGCTTTCTCATTTATTTCAGGCAGCAGATCTTCATGGTTAATTTATGACGGGCAATGGAAAGTTCGGCATCCGATAGGCCATCTCCCAATGGAGAATAATCTAGGTGCTTTACTCGGTCATACCTTGGTAGGAACAAATTATTTTATTATTTTGGATACTCTCAGTGATCGAGAGCAAAGCTAAAGTTTAAGTGAATATCTCCAGCAAGTCTAAGATGGCCTCTTTTTTTTATCTTGATCTTTCACATTTTTGTTAAGGTATTTTTAGGTTCTAGTTAATCTGCCCTGAGGATAATCAATGCATTTTGTTGGTTTTTAATTAAGGAAAGCTGCCGTTCTATTGTTTACATTTTACATTTACTAATTATATTTTGGGGAATTTTTCTTTAATTAATCTATTATCTATCACTGACCGATGCTTTTAAATTTCAAAGACAAAAAGGGAACATAAGATTATTTTAACTTTTAATTAAATATTACATCAGATTTTTTTAGAATTATTATTAAACGAAATTTAAACAAAGCAATAAATACGAATTTTATAATGCAAAATAAATGATTAAAATTATACAAAATTATATAACTAAAAGAAATCTAAATTATATTATTTTATCCCTATTTATTGCGTTTAATTTGAGATCGAAATGTGTGCGTGTTTATGCTGAATTCTACATATATTTATACATTTTAATATTGCTACACACACACAATTCGATATCAAAAAGTTTAAATTTGGGCGGGATAGACCGGTCAGTGAGAGACGACAGAAAAAGGTGAAACTTAAGATTCGAATACGAATCTCACTGTTTCAGTATACATTACAAACTATTGGTAAAAAAATTGAAAGTCAACAGAAATCCTATACAAATAATAATGAGTTTGAATAATTCATTCTTTTTTTTTTATGTTTAGCAAAATAGTTTAGCTGAAACACAGGCTTATTATGTACCTGTGTCTATATATATGTAATATATAGGGTATGAGAGCACAGACTTTCACATGACCCACCACTCTCCACTCTATCTAATAACACTGATACACTATATATGTTTAAGTGTATCAGTGTTATTAGATAGAGTGGAGAGTGGTTGGTCATGTGAAAGACTGTGCTCATATACCCTATATATTACAAAATAGTTTAGAAAATTTTTTTTTTACATTTGTCAAAATAGTTTATATACACTAATATATTTATTCTTCTTACTACACTATTATATGTGCAACTTGTTGGATCAATTTTGTGAGGTTGAATATATACATATATATAATGAGTTTTTTTTTTTTTAAAAAAAAAAACTTTTAATCAGTGCATGTTCTTGCATCTTATAGTTGTATATGGACTCCAAATTTTAAAATTGTTTAGAAATTACAAATAATCCATAAAGAAGTATAAAATGAATTATATTAAAAATAATAATAAAAAGGATAATCAAAGAAATGAATGGATTCTATCTAAATTAAGAATCTTAAGTGAAATTAATGTGTATATAATAAAAAAACATAACTATTGTTGAACTAGAGCAATTCTTAAATAAATGTCAAAAGTTGTGAACTCTCCTTGCAGAGAAGCTACTTTGAGATAGAAGGATGAAATAAGGAAATTTTCTGGATTATTATGGAAAATGATGGGGTATTACAGATCTTAATGAAGTAGTAAACAGATAATCAGAAAATATAAATTCTGATATCTGGAACCAAAATTATTCAAATACCTTTTCAAAATCAATTTAAAAATTCTACCTATTAATCATTTTTTTTATCATAGAGAATGGGTCAAGTTAACACTGACCCCTTTTGTTCCCTTTGTCATAAATCTGAAGAAATAAACATTTTTTGTTCCAGTATCCTGCTTTTTTTACCAATTGAAATATTGAGTTAATTATTAAATTGTGCATTTCCTCTATCTCTACTCTCATTGATAGCATAAAACAAAGTTTCACCACTTTACTCAGGGGTATTTTTTTTTGTTTACCATTTGCTTCCTAAGATGCCATTTTTGTTTCAAGTCTACATCCAGGAAATTACAATCACCGTTTTATAATAAAATCTTTAAAATTAAAAAACAGAGAAAGAGTGCTTGCCCATCAAGACATATTGATGCTACATGGAGCCGAGTTTCTCTTCTGATTCCATTATAAATAGATAATTCTTTGCCTTTTTTTACTTTTGAATGCCTTTGCTATGTATTTACAGAATTTATCTTTTGTAATTTATACAGTTTTAACTGTCTCCTTATGATGTACTTTATAATGTTTAGATAAATATCAAATTATCGTTTCCAAGTTTGTAAACAAATTTTGCTAATACAATTTTTTTCTCGTTTTTTTTTTTTTTTTAAAGTATTAGCAAGATATTGATCCTGTGATTGACTATCAACCACAAAGATGATGGTTATAGTGATGAGATAGACTGACGCCTCTATAACTATTTGTTTTAATAAAAAATGTTGCAATCTAAAATAAAAAAAAAAAGAGAGAGATAACTATAAAAGATAAATTAATATATATATTTTAAAACTATCTATATAATATATATAATTTCATAATCACGTTTTGTATATAGTGTGGTGGGAATAATTTATGTAATAAAATGTCAGTTTAGTGAATTAAAAGTAAAATTAATAGAATAAAATAAACGAATAGTTCGTTACTCAATAGCTCATGAGATGTTCAAATAACAAAAAGGAAATAGTGAGTGTAGGTTCAGGAATCTTCTTTATTGCTCAAAACCGTTAGCTATCACTGCACTGAACCACGCAGAACAACAAAAAAAACTATCAGTTTATCTGAATGTTACGTTAGATGTCACTACTGTGCAGAATTACTTCGTTTAAGGAGAAGCCATAATACATTACATCACATCACATCACATCACATCAGTACGTGTTTATTATATCTTATAAGCATAGACGTAAGGTTAATATTTTAAATGGAAATTTAAATTTTCACAATATAAAAAAAAAGCGCTTTAGTATTACACAACAAAATTTTCCCATATAAACATTTCTTAATCGTTTCTTAATAGTTTTAATATATGTGATTATCACAAGCGGCATATGCATATCATGTGACTTCTGTATCTTTTGTTTAATAATGCAAAAAATAGGACAAGTTATATGCTGTTCTCTCTTTTTTTTTTAGATTTGCCGTATTGTAGATTTATTGCCAAAAGGTCAAAAATGAACTAATAAAATATATAATTGTTGATATAATATCAGACTTACACATAACTGTATAAACAAATTCTAGTTTAGATTAAAACCTTAGGCCATTTGTTTAAATTGCAGAACAATATAAGAAAAATAAAAGTCATAGAAACCATATATAGTCAAAGTTATGAAGTTATTGATGTCCAGTAACTTTGGACTGGTTCTAGTATTATCACTATATATATATATCGATATAGGATCTACTGTATAATATATATGTCAGCTAAGATAAAACAAACATTTTTATTTAGTATTAAGCATATTAAGATATTAATCTATGATCCATTCTGTGCAGTTAGTTCAATCATAAAGTGATAGACTCAAAACAAAGTTTCTTGAGGCAATTTTCAGCTAAGTAAACAAAATTGATTTGGTCAATTGAATCAATTTGCTTAATCTTCCTCTTAAGTGCTTAAACATCAAATGGCTCTTTCCCTTTTAAGTAACTAACCATGTGATTATTTATGAAATAAAAGGAGAATAAAATATATAGATTTAGTAACTTCATATAAACATGTCCAATTTTATCCTGTGTATCCACATACACAACATTCTTGATTATAAAACAAATATATTTTTAATTAGACAACTTTGTATATATATTTATTTTAGCTATTTTTTTTTATAATGCTAGATAATCAAATATTTTGTTTGATTACATTGATAATCACAAGGGTTTTTTGGTAGAAAATATTTACTGAGAAGAAGCATTTATTAGATGTTTGAAAGTGTTTCATTAATATACAGTTAACACCTATAAAAGAAAAACAAATATGACAACAAATAATGAATAACAATTAAGAAATAACTTAACAAAAGAGCTGGTAGGCATTTTGAAAGAAGAAGCATAGTAATTATATTGACACTAACATTTCCCAGTATTTCACTCCAAAAGATAAAAAAAAACAAGTAGAAGTTTCCCTTTTATATAATTACAAGTAAAAAAACATTAATCCAATACTTATAATTTGAGAACATATTATCTAGATAAAATTATAGATTGACCTTTAATATTTTACAATTAATAAATTAATATCCACAACTTAATAAGACTAATTGCAGTGAGCTACCGGTTTTACTCTTTCTACTTTAGACCAATTAATTGCTCTTTTTAATTCAAGATCTAATAAATCTTTAAAAAAAAAGTTTTTGAAAATATTGAATGTTCTGAAAATTGCATTTATTTTCTCTATACTGTCAATAAAGTTTTACTCGACTAATATGTTCTTAAAAAGTTACTAAAATCTAATAAAATTTAAATATAAATGTCAAATATGTATTTAGAAATGAATATTTAACAATTTTATAAAATAGTAATAATACTAATACTAATAATTTAATTTTATTTAGTACATTTAACAGATTGTATGCCCAAACAAGAATGAACAGCGAACATTATTTACCAACTATTTGTATAATTTTTTATACAATAGTCCAAAGAGCTCCATCTATTGGTTCAAATATATTATCATGACTAAAGTGTTCATTATATAGTCTACAAATTAATAATAATAATAATAATAATAAAATAGATCATATATAATTTTTTTTTAATTTCATGATAAGGACAAAATGAAATATAATGCAAATGCTCTAACACTCTTTTATCTCTACACAATAAACAGGCAAAAACTCTCCATATAGTAGTGGCATCTTGTGCTAACCAGAGTAATCAATGGATGCCAGAAGGCTTGTGCATAAAATCCCTATCTAGTGCCTACTCATCCAATATCTCCAGACTAGTTTCTGGCTTGTGGCCTTCATCAGTGAGGAGCCTTGGATCTGAGAGCACTACACTTAGATCTTAGGATCTAATGCAACCCTCCAGCAGCCACCTAAGATCTAGGTGCAGTGCTCACAGATCCAAGCCTCCTCACTGATGAAGGCCACAAGCCAGAAACTAGTCTGGGGATATTGGATAAGTATGCACTAGATAAAGATTTTATGCACAAGCCTTCTGGTATCCATTGATTACTCTGGTTCGCACAAGGTGGCACTACTATATGGAGAGTTTTTGCCTGTTTACTAACAGTTATGTGCTAGCATGAGATGGTGATCATGTGATGTTTAGTGGTTTAATCTCTACACAATGTTAGTGCATTCCCTTTTTTGTTTCCATCTTTCTTCCAAACATTTTTTTTTTGATTTGGTCTTTTTTGTATGCTATAACTCCTAATATCTAGTTATTATATTTAGAACTAATAATTCTCAAAAAATCACTTTTACTTAAAATTTCTACCATGAAAAGTTTAAAATGGATTTCTGTCATTGAGAGCAGACACTGATGCTTTCATTATTCTTAAATATGTAATACAGTAAATATACTAAGGGTTAAATGTGACTTATAATATTAACTTATTATTTTTTTTATATTTGTTTAAATTTTATTTACTATTGTTTTTGAATAACAGATTGTTGAATTAACAAATGCTGGTACAACAGATGTCATTTAAAACAAATGAGCACAGAAAAACTAAATTTATAGTTGCTAACATGTGGACTTTTTTATGATAGACATTTTGATGTGGCAAATTCAGATACTTAAAGAGTTAAGTATCCTAACACAATTCTTTTATAAAATTGTCTATGATAAATAAAAATAGCCAGGAAAAGATTGGAATTAATTGCTAAAAGTTTATTTTCCAAATAAATGAGACTTAAAAATAAGACAACGTCTAATTGTTGGGCATAATTACAAATGGAGAAATTTTTATATCAAATTTTCCGGGTTTATATTCTTCATAACCACGTAAGTGCAAGTAATCAGTATACCCACCCCATCTCTATTTTTGATTAATTAATTTTTAATTGTAATATTTACAAAGAATTTATTGCAAGTTATACTTAAATTACACTCATATATTACATTTATATTTAATCATTTTTTCTTTCGTCATTATAACCACAGGTATTTGAGTGACTGTTCAAACTCATAAAATTTCTAATTACAGTACAAAAGGCGACAAAAAATTTTTTAAGTAATAATATTAGACACGAATAAATAATTTGATTAAATTGATTTTATATTTTCAAAAAATAGATTCTTTAAAATTTATAATGATCAAATTATATATAATTTTTACCATTTGACTAAATTACTGTCACTACCAACATAATTTTATAATTTTTATTATTATTTATATGTCAGTGTTTTCATTATGTGTGTATATGCTGCATGCATATTGGAAATTTGTATATATTTTGAAACAATTTTCCACATTCATATAGTGTTTTTGGCAAAGAAAATCATGTACACAAGAATTGCCATCACATAATCACATTGCAACATATTCCCCACTATTAAAATAAGGCTACAGAATAAATGACTATATTCATTATTAGAATAGATAAACAATGGTTTATAGATTGGGTGTTCATAGGAAGTCGGAGTACAAATAAACCATAACTTATGAACCTTGAATATTAAAGTTTATCAATCTACTACTAAAATCATTCTCGAATGATTTTGCCACTGTCAAGATTGTTTTTGCATAAGTTTTTCTGAATTGAGTGTATCATATTTCATAGTTTATCTATTGATCCTAGGAACTCATGGAGGTTTGTAGAGAAGTGAATCATCAAATAAACTGTAAACGTTTGTGTATTGTGGAAAATAATCTAATATCAGAGAGTTACTTTTATTTTATTGACATAGTACTTCATTTTATTTTAGTTTGACTAAATTATTGGCAACATATAGAATAGAAGGTTTAATAATTTTTCTTTTTTGATTTTGGAACTACATTTAGAGACATTGTTTTTTGCCAAAAACCTACTACAACATGCTGATCACATGATCACGTGATGATATTAACTTTAAATATGAGCTTCACTCATTGTAATTTATTACTTACATCTTTATGAAAGTGCAACAAAAGTTCTTATTTTTCCAAAAGTGACTTTCTATTTTGAGATTCAATCCTATTACAATGACACTATGTTTTAGTAATTCTCTCCAACATAAATTTAATCATACACACACCCACATATATATATATATACTGAAGTATTTGTAAATGTAAACATTATGTTCTTTCATATTACGTATGTGTTGGTTACAACTTCTAAATACCTTTTAACTACACCAGAATAATGGCCAAATATTTTTATATAAGTTTACACATTGTATTTTATTTTTAAGATGTGAATATATATTTTCACACAATTTCACTTTTTTAGTTGTGTTTAAACTTGTATACTATTGAAACAGTATATATTGGCACACATCCCATTTCACCTAATATGTTCCATAGTAGTGCTTATTCTAAGTTCAAAACTCACCAAGTGCAAATATATTTACACACACACATATATATATATATATATGTGTGTATGTGTGTGTGTGTAATATGTATATTCAAATATATTTCACATGTTAAATTAAATGCTTAATTGTATAAACATCATTGTAAATGTATTAGCACACTTATATACATGTGAATGAAGCTGTAATGTAATAGATTTAATAAACATTACAAAACAATTATATTTATATTTTAAATCTTTAATTTGTTATAAATTTAATAAAAAAAATTATTCATTATTTGACTTAAGATTCGCATATATAATTTCCATTCCAGGGGTAATCAAATATACATATATAACAGAATTTTTACACTAAAATAATTTAGTTTTAAAATATTGAATAATTCTTGAACAAATATCATGCTTCATGAACCTCTGTTAGATTTGTGTAGAGGTCAGACATAGATTTTAAAAACAACAAATTTAAAATATATTTTGGACAAAGCAAAATCATTCAAGAAGCACTATTTTTAATAGATTTTCTTTTGTCTTTACTAAGATACTAACGTAAAATTTAAAAAATGCTAAAATTAAGGTTTAAAATTTAAAAGTTATAAACAAGTTAGTAGGTTACACAAGGGGAGGGGTCAGAAATCCGATACCCCCACCAAATTTTAGCACTCAAAATTGTTTCTCATAATAATTGAAGCAGTTACTGCCAGGAACTATGTCCATTTTAAAATTAATATGAGTGGCTAGGAAGGTACAGCTTTGCCATCTTCCTTCAGAAGAATGGTGACTTTCCACCTGCTGCACATCATCATCTTCACCATGGAATGGAGGAGACCAATACTACCAGCTGCCAAAGAAGACACCAAGGAGGCAACCTATTCAGTGCCTATTTCAAATGCCAGACAACTCAGCCTAGAAGATTGGTCATATTTCTTCTCCGCAAAGCTCTATAAACCTCTTTTAAAATTCTAGTAAATTCTTAAGCTAGATATCTATAATGAACATTCATCAAATATTAATTACTGATTAATTAACCTCTATAAAATAAAGTTTCTAAACTTGAAATAATTAAATCTGTGTTTATATCAAATCTAAATATAACTGTAAAAATCTTGCCTATAAAATGAATATAAATGTAATTTTAAATAACTTCTCTTCAATGTGATAACTGTAAGTAGTTATTATTTAATTGTTCTAATCTGCTGCCATGACTACGTCTATTTTAATTATTTTACTTTATTTTTAATTTATATGTTATGATAATTTCAAAGCAGAAATAAGTAAATTTGATAAACTTTAGAGTAAGATGATTAGAAGCTTTCCATTAGAATGTGTATTTTCTATTTTTAACAAACATAAATCTCTGTTTTGGAATCTGTTTTTATATATAACAACAGAGCACTATGCACTCATTGTTATACATATATGTTTATTTAAGCTATTATATATTAGCTTGGTAGTAAAGTTTGTGAATTATTAACATAAATATATTAGTTAGATAATGGCAGAGATGATGTTAAAGGCACATTAGTAATTAAACCCCTACATATGCCTTTCTTCTCCCTAGTTTATTATATAAAATATACAGACTCAATATTTCTAAACTAGATTGCTATTAATGAACCCCTCTTGGCATGGTTCAAGAATGCTAATTTGAGAACTGGATTAAAATAGTTTTGCTGAATGAAGCTATAGAATTTTGCACATATAAATTTATCTTAATTTTAGTTTTAGCATTATTTAGTAAGCATTATGAATGTGTGTTTTTTAAACATTATATGTGTATTATGCCTTGCTACACCTCATTTTAAAATGGGCTTATGATGATATGTCATCCATTATTTAGTTTGGACAGCCACTCTTAGAACTGGAACACAAGGGTCCAGAAAACAATTTTTAAAGCTGCACCAACACCCCAAACTAATGTTCTATATTATTCTAGCAAGTCATATGGTCCAAGGGAACTGAGTACTGGGTATGGAATCCCATGAATAACTAACTATACATTTATACTGCAACCTTTAATTTAGTATCTAGCACTATAGTATCAGAAGCCTGCTTCTGCAACCAGTTTTCTCTGCCCTATTATGAAACTTTAGCATTAGTCTGAACATGGAATCTAGTTAACTTAAGGAATCTGTATGTTGAGCATATTTGTTGCCCATAATTAATATGTTAGAATAAATAAATTAATGTTTTACTTAATATTTGGCTTCTCATAGCAAACCTAGGAATAGATGGCATGAATATTAAATGCAGGTGATAAACTATAATAATAATATATATAAAGTGCATTTCTAAAGATGAGACTCTTGTAACCTAAATCGTCTCATCATTGGAGCAACACCTGCATGTGTAAAAACCTAACCAATGTGCATCTGTTGTCTTATATTAATTAGTTTGTTTAATTTATTTATTAAAGATATTTAAAATATAATACTGTTTAGTGTTATTTTTTGCAATCCAACCTCAAATCACTCCAAATTCATCCAAATTAGTATTAATTTATTAATATATATGCATTAGTTTATTGAGCCATAATTGTGTGTTTATTTAGTAATATTAATAAATTATCAGTCATTCCCAAGTCTTATGTTCCACCCTTTTCTATGCTGGCTTGTGAATTAAATTGAGTCTGAGTGTAATCTCATATATGTCATCCATAGAATATTAAATCACTGAGTCCTGATAAATGAGTTGAAGTGTGGTCAGATTTGAGGTCTCAACCCCTCATCTGAATAAGCTTTAATGTAGTTTGCCAGAATTCTGGATTTTGTTGCATGAATGTGTAAATATGACTGTTACACTATTAAATACTCACTATGCAAAGCAAAGGTGAAATATAGTGTCATTTCAAATCTTACATAAAATAGTGATCACCACAAATGCTAATTGGATAGTAATATTGATAACATACTGAAATATTTGTAATATGTGATATGATGTAAAATGGCTTCTCTTTAAATAAAGTCAGATGTTTTTGTGATGGCTATATTTTAAGAAATACTGTCAGTGAGATTAAACATTTCATTACCCTTTAAAAACATGATATATTACAATCAATGCATCTATTTTTTATCTTTTGTTACCCAATTAATTTTACAGCCCTGTCTCATTTCTTTTTTTTTATTATTTGATTTTACTTCTCTATTTTGTTCTCATATTATTCAATTTTGTTATAAAGGCTTAAACAAAAAAAAAAAAAACATAAAACATTCACCTCTTTCATTCTCCTTGCATCAAATTTCTCACATTCTCCGTATAATTTATCCTGATTTTCTTTCAATATCCTACACTTCAAAAATAATTGTTCATGACTACTTTTCTCTCATTTCCATATGTGTTACATCTACAGTACCAATCTCTATGCTATTTTTATCTTCTTTTTCTGATATCAGAAACCCTTGCTATTGCACAAAATAATAAGCTCCATTTTTTACAACTTCAAACTATTTTTATATTCATATTAATTTGTTCCATTTCTTATATAAATACATGGAAATAAATTGCCTCCCTATTAACTTTGCATATTGTAAAAAATTTAATGATGAACAAATTTTATGATGATTTAATGCACTATCTAATATAAAACAAACATGCAGATTTCTCATAATCTAAATGTTTCTATTAGATTCTTATATGAGAATTTATAGCTACTATTTTAATACATGACTGTCAGGTGTTTGGATCTTTTAGAATACTAGCTGAAGCTAAGTTATAATCTAAGCATATAACATCGATGATTGTAATATTTGTTTTACATTATCCTTTTATAATAAAGTTTAAATTTGACTAAACAGCAATAAACAGTTCCTCATGTGTGTGTAATTACTTGATTCTTGAGCATATATTATATGTGATTATATACATATGCTGTTTGTATAAATAACCAAAGGTTTACTTTGAATAAAGAGTAATAATTTATGTATTAAAAAAAATTATGAATATGAATTCGTATTAATATGCTTATATTCAGTAATCTAGCTATTCTAAACTCAGATGAAATAGTAATGTTTTCCTTTGTGCTATTGGTTTTGAAAAAAGGGGGTGGGCAGCTGTTGGGTATTTGAAAAATGTTTTTACCTATGTATATATTCTTATATATATTTTAGTTTTAAAGTGAAAAATTCTTCATCATAATAACCACTATACTAAAAATATGTCTTATATATTTTTTTTGAAAGGGATGTGTGTGAAGCAGTGTTTCAAATTATTAACATTTATATTATAAATATCTTACTATATTTATAGTATTGTATAATGCATCACAAAAAATAAACAATCATAATGATGTAAAACTTGAAAACAAGATTCAGCGGAGATACTGTGACATAAATATAATTGAATATTGCAAACAAGGTATCAAATAACTTCTCTAATTTACATATAATCTTTGAGATCAGAAAACTTTTTTATCACTTTATTTCAGAGTCACCTCTCTGAGAATAACCAATCAAATGATATTATCAAACAGATTCTATGACTAGTTTCTGATTATTAGAGTTTTGATTAATCATGCTTTTAGAATGAAGTAAAAATGAATAATCTATCAATTGCAATGTGATTAGACAAGTCAAAATCATAAAATTATTAATAATAGAATAATATTAATAGAAATTAATAGCATCTATAATAAAATGATCAATATACAATAAAAATAACGAACAGTAAAAATGAATAATATTATATTAATGTGTTCGATAAACTAAATATATACAAAAATATATAAAGAATATTGAGCATACTGTGTTAATTAAACTTTTTCGGTCCTACAAAAGATTCAAATGAGATATTTTTAAATATGTATAGGATAATTTTTTTTTTTTTTTTGAATATATGTAAAACAAAAAGAGCAAGAATCTATTGGTTTGTTTCGTGATAACTTCATCGCTGATTAAGCAGTTTGTAGGATAAACAATGCTTTGTAAATAAAAATAAACTAGAGCTAATACTATAATAAAATTATAGAATATTTATTATTATTTAAAACTCAAAATATGACTATCTATTTATATATCACTATAGTGAAAATGTAAAATTATTGTATTTGCAAATTAAAATATGCCTTTATCTTTTCCAAAGGTACAACATATATATCTAGGAGTTTTGTAGTTGTTGTTGAAAAATGTTTTTCATTTTTGTCACTAGGTAGCGGAAAATTTTTGAAATTCCGATGGAGCAAAAATCATTTTAATAATTTTGTTTGTAAATCGGTAATCACTATGTAACTTGAAAAAAAAAAAAATAATGATAGCTTCAAGAATGAAAGAATCTAATATCGATCACCGTGGAAAAATTAACATGATATTAATTGGAGCAATGAGAGGGGTCGTAAAATAATTAATTTTTTTAAGTGCACAAAAGTCAAAGCTAATCTAAAATACATATACTCTCTTTGAATAACGTTGTATAGCATAACTATTGGGATTGAGACTAATAATGAATTTAAGTAATAAATAAATTTTGGCTGTACGTATACGTGGGCGGGAATCAGCATTTATTAAAACTATTTTTTAAAAAAGATTTTAAATCCATTTTAAAAAAAAAAAAATAAATCTTTTTTTAATAATGCATGCTTAGCGTGTGCATTAAACAATCACGGGCTTACACAATATATTTTTGTAAACGAACATTAATACTTATATTTTTATTTCTGCATTATATATCGTAGGTTGCCAAATAATTTTAAGGGTAAGAATTTACATTTGATTAAGATAATAATAATATATATATAGGTATTAATGGAAGGCAAATTAAAGCTGACTTTCTGATATTTAAAGCGATTTGAAAGAAAAGTTATCAATATTAAACATTATGAAAAATATTGTATGTCTGTATTTTATTAAATTGCCATTGGATAATTTACTGTTCTTTAGAAGCAGTAACAAACGCAATATTCAAAAATGTGCTTTATGAAAATATCACTTATTGTTATAGTAAAGTATTTTTGAAGATTATCTGGCATATTTTCTACATAGGTGAAAGATATGATATGTATGAATAATAATAATGATTTATTGTTATGAGTGTTCAAATGAAGTTCATCAAAAGCAATGGTTGAATTAGTTAATACAATTTCCTACAAGTAAAAATGCACACAAGGTGTGCCTATTTTGTAAATAATAACTCTAATTATCTCCTCTGTTTTCCCCATTAACCACAACATACTGCATCACCAGCATCACCAACACGAATCACTCAATTAAACATCTAATATAAATTGATAATTAATAAATCAAAAACTACTCAACAACAACAACAAACAAACAAACAAAAAAAAACAAAGCACATGATGTATAACATCACTAATATAAAATATTAACAAACAAAATCATTGATAAATAGTTCATAATATTACAAATTTCGAAAAACAACTTTCTTCATATAATTTGACACTTAGTGTGAACCATAATAATCATTGAATGCTAAAAAAATAAGTGCACTAAAATCCTTATCAAATGCCTTATCTGATATAGTTTGTAGCTTATGTTTTTTTTTAGGAAAAACTTTAGATCTGAGAGCACTGCATCCCTCCAGCAGCTACTTTGTACTTTTTTAGTTAACTATAAAGCAATGAGCCCAAACTGAAATTACATTATTGTTTTCAATCCAAAGTCATACAGATTTGAACCCAGTTGCTATATATATATATTGTCTTTGGTTATTTTAATAATCATAACCACCAAAATCCTTGGCTATGGGTTATAATAAACCATTATTACATCACATAACCACAATTTCTTCCACTTACACAATGTAGTACAAGCCATAGTAATAAATGGATGCTAGAAGGCAAATGCATCAACATTTTTATTTAGTGCCATCCCCAAATTAGTTTCTAGCTTATTTCATTCATTAGTGAGAAGCCTTGGGTCTGAGAGCTCTGCACTTAGATCTTTGGCTTAAACTAAATGAGAAATTGTATGGAAAAAGTTGTTACTATGTTAGATTGTGTAAGCATAAGACATAGTGGTAATGTGATCTTATAGTAGTTTAAATTTTAGGCAAAGCATGTTGATGAACTTTGATTATTGTAAAAGCAAATATGCCAACATTTATAGATACTGAACAGAATTCAGATCTGCATAACTATATAAGCAAATTAGCTTGGTTTGAAAACATTATTGAGTTTTCAGTTTGAGCTCATTGATTTATAGTTAACTAAAAAGGTAAAAAAAATGGCTTCTGGAGGGATACATTTGATCCAGGATAAAGATGTACTGCCCTCAGGTCCAAAACTCTCTCACTGATAAGACTAATCTGAAGAAATTGGATGAGTAGGAATTAGGTAGGAATTTTGATGCACTAATCTACTCCCATTGATTATTATGGTTTGCACTAAATGAGAAATTGTATTGCTACTGTATCAACAGACAGCATAAGCATAATAAATAGTAGGCATGTGATGTTAAATATGGAGAAGAATGTAAAAATATACACAAAAATTCTTACCTAAAATGTCATGTTGAGTCGGTATGTAAAAAGCAATAAATAAATAAATACCTTTTCTCACATTATAAATATTTTCACAAAATAACAAACCTTGAATATCATTTTTATTTTTAATTATTAAGTGCAATCTCTAAAGAATATTACTGTCTACATCAATAATTTGAAATAAAAATGGATTAACTATGTTGCAAATACTTATGTTTTACTACATAAAATGTAGCTTCACTTTTTTTTTTGCTAATTCAAATACTGTAGAATGTAGAGTTAAATGTTAATTTTTATAGGAAAAAATAAAATATCTTTAAAAATGCAACTGCAAGGTTTAACATATCTCTGGCATACGTCCAATGAGAATTAATGAATATTATGCTTTAAACTACCAAAACTATCAAAAAAGTGTATTCTATACAAAATAGATAAAGCATTAAATGAAAAATTTAAAAAAAATATTTTGATTTCAAAAGTAAAACATCTCGTATTATGACAGTGATATATGTCAGTGCGTTTTTAAATACTTTGCAACTTCATTAGTTCTCCATAGCTTACAAATACTTTGTTAAATTGAAATCATAGAATGAATTCTGAATGAACCTAAAGAACTAATATGACCAATCTAATGATCACTGCAATTAATAGCTAGCATTGAACAGGCAGATTATCAGAAGCCCAATAATAGTATTTTGTAGTCTAACTAAATTTCACTATCCATATGAATTATTAAAACCCTATTCTATTTCTTACTCCATATAAAATGATAGCAGCTTGTGTTGCTAATTGATATCTGATAAATCTTTTTTAACATAATTTTTGACATATTTTGTCCAATTTTATCTAATTTGTCCAATGACCTTTTCACATTATCTTTATTTTTTATTCTAATGTTTGTTATGATTTATTTAGAAAATTGTCAAATACTAAAACCATGAACAAGCTATCTAAATAATTGATGTTTAAAGATATTCAGTAAAGAGTTAGTCAGAAACATTATAGTTATTCAAAACTTTTCACTTAGTTTAATGATGGAATTTTGACTGGTGGAATATCAGGACAGCAAATTTCATTGCAATAATATGATGTGTCCACATCTAGCATTAAAAAAGTATATATATTTTTGATCATTTAATACAAAATAATAAAATTAATTTCAAGTGCTTTACTTTGGAATTAGTCTATTCATCATATATATATATATATATTGTAACGGTATACTATATGCCATTACATTAATTTAAAATCAAAAAAAATAAATAAAAATTGATTTATTAAAAAGAAAAAAATTAACTTAAACACTGAAAATAGAAAGTTATATTTAACTTATATATTGTTGCATAGATGGAAAACTCAAACTATTTTAAAAAAAAAGTATTTGAAAGTATTTTTTTTTTGTAAAAAAGTAAAAATATAAAGATTGATATTTTGAAAATAGAAATAATGTTGATTTTTTATAATCTTAAAAAATGGAAATGATTGTTAAATTAATTAAGTGATTGTTCTAAAGCACACTAGCCCTTGGGGCACTCGAATAATTAAATGGTCAGATAAGAGAATAAAAAGAAATTAAATGACCAATGCAAGCACAAAGCTACAATACGGATCGTAAATGAAACATGAAAGGATTAGTGACATCTTGCTCATTGAATCTGAAGATTTGCTAATAAGAGGCAAATAAAAATATAAAAGCCAACGGATTATTATTATTATTGTTGTTGGAGAGCTGACTTTGAATGCACATATGAACTATAGCTGTATTGCAGACTTCACGACGTAGAAGTCTGCAATAGTTTTAATTTCTTGACAACCAGCTGAGATCTCCCTATGACAGTTATGGACTAAAAGGAATGGCAAGTAATGGCTTTGTTTTTTTAAAATAAACAAAGAACAAACAATCTACATAAGTGATCACAAATATGGACCTCTAAAACTGCAGAATCCATAAAGTATAAACTTTGACCAATTAAACTTTCTTTTAAATAAATACAGTATATCTTCAATAAGTAATCAATCCATAAAAAAGTAATATAAATAAATGGACTCTTATCTGACCAAGAATAGAACTCTAAATCAATTATAAATATTTATTTTTACATAAGTTTGCTATTTCAATCACTTCCATTTTTTTTAATTTATTTATTTATGTTTGTATTTAACTAGGTTATTCATTTCTATCTGTTAACAAAAATGTATTAAATTTAAGTTGGGTGTAGATAGCTATATAGATTTGTTAAGTTTATGTTAGTTTAAGGGGTTTTAATTTCAGGCTATTTGTCTTGTAGTTAGGTCAATGCTGGTGGAGGGATATATGGGTGTTTATATCAATGTAGTGTGAAGCATGTTTAGCATACAGGGCAATGTGCCCAACAGAATGCATGACACCAAAGAGGCAGTCATATCATTGCAATGGATGCAGATGTATTTCCTGCACCATTAATCCCTTTTAGCTCTATGGACAGGAATTATAAGCTGGCAGAGAGACCGCTCTCCTCCATATGAAGCACTCTTCTTTAATTTATATACATGATTTCTTTACCAGACAGACACACCTTCCTGTACTGGATGAGGATCATGTCACTCAAATAATATCATGCTGTCAGATGCACATTCCTGTCAGTGTGGTTTTATGCTAGCAACTTCATATATTGTATTAGTTGCAATTATATATCTGGAAGCAGGTGGTGGTTTGGCTACAAACTTTTAGTCTGAGATGGAATGATTTGTTTTGAAAAGTTATTAAATGTGGAATCTATGTAGCCTATCTATATTCAACAGGCTAAAGTAAAATATTATTAAAATGTCCATCTGTGTGGACTATTTAAAATAGTAATTTAAATTTTAAAATTAATGTTAAAATCTAAATATAAATTTTATTCCTCAATTTTAAATGTGTGTTAATAAAATCTGTTGTGTTATTAGTACTGGCAGCGATCTAGTTTATTTTTTTTAATCTTTATTAAAAATATATTTTAATAAATATGTTTTAAATGTCTGCAACTCCATGAGCTAGTGGCAAAGGCTGATGGCTGTGGTAAAATAGCTATGTAAAAATTGGATCTTTAACAGCGCGTATCTGCCTAGTCTATAAATTTTCTGATGTGATGTGATGTATTTGGCTTCTCCTTAAACGAAGTCAAGAATATCTCAGCAACTATGCCCAGATAAACCTGTTAGTCACTTTATTTTCCATTCCCCACTCTAAGTCTTCCCATATTCTGCCCCATCCCCATTTCCATAACGTAATCTTTGTCAACTCTATGGCCCTTAAATCTAAATCCCCCTTGTCTTTTTGCAAACCCAGCAT